>JASCZI010271918.1:25261-72439 GCA_036250425.1 Stylosanthes scabra
ACAATTATCTACTTAAAGTTTTCACCATGGGACTAATTAGTCCCTAAAGAAAAAAAAATGTCTTGCATATCAAATGGTGGCCACATTACGTCCTTATGTCAATTCATCATGTAACACATCAATGCTTATGTGTACCACTGTCTACGATAACAACTTGGAGTTAAACTACACTGACTTCCTTAGTATTCGTAAACATAGAGAAGTTGATGAGGATTATATGGAAATTCAAAAAATAATAATTGCTTGATTTGCTATTTTGATTCGCTATCTAAAATGACATCATTTCATGCTCATGTAATAGCATGCAATAGGACACAATATTATAGATAACCAGACACTCAGATAAATCTATTTCTTTCCGCATTATCCATAAATAGAAGGACTTAACGTGTCCACTATTTGCTATCGTAGATAATTTAATTGGTACCTTTTTTTCTTTAGAGATTAATTAATCTGTGGTTTAAATTCTCAAAGACCTAATTGTCACTTTATTAAATAGAAATGAAGTAAAATAAAATAAACGAAGACATGTATTAGTTTGAAAATTTTGACAAAAATAATCAAACATCAGCTGCTTGTACTCTTGCCACCTAAGTATTTTGGGTCAATTTTGTCAAAATTTTAATTTTTTTTAAGGGACTATTTTTCTTATTCAAATATTTCATCAAAGCTAGTTTTGTCTGTGTTATATAAAATATTTCATGATTTACTGAGAAATTTTTTTTTCTTTGATTACATTGACAAACAGAAAAGAGGAACACCTAATTATGGAATATACCTGAAGCACAAATTAAAGTAGTTTACCTAATGCCATGTCCAGGGCCACAAGCAACGTGCTGAACCCACATATTGCGGGTGCCTTGATCAATGGAAATGCAATCATCGCCGGTCATAATAGTGGCATGGCTGATGTTCACTCCACTCGAAAACTGCACATTTATTCCATCTGTGTTTGGGCTCCCACCTGGTGCTCTTATCTTCACTTCTTCTATCAATACATTATTGCAATGATCCACACTTATATGCATTCTTTGGCTGTTTATTGATCTCAATCCATTTATCACCACATTGTTCGACCAACTGAACGATATACTCTGCACGCATTTCCTCACATGCATCACCACTTTATAATCAATATCTATTTTCTTAATTATTATTTTTATGGTTGTTGTTATTAGTTGTTGGGGAAAAAAATTGCAATAAAAGTGTCGTCGAATAGATTTATACTTTTATCTTTTGACTTTTGTTTCTAAGAATGCATGCACAGATAAAAAATAGGCAAATACTTTAAAAGAGATGATAAAAATATCTTTTCATGAAAATTTGACATTTATCAATATTTTAAAAATATGACTTATAAGAAAAATAATAGTTTAAATAGAATAACAACACATGATCGAAATAATTTTAATAATTAAGATTTTTTTGAAATAGTGTAGTTAGATATATATATATATATTAGGGGTGCACAAGACCCGGACCGACCCGCAATCCGGCCCGGGTCCGGTGTAAATTATACTGAGTTGGGTTTATTATTTGTAGCCCGGTGTGATTTTCGGGTCAGGTTTGAGTCTTGTTTCGGGTCATCCGGCCCGGCCCCGAAGCCACTTGTTTTAAATTAAAAGTACATTTTAAATTGAGATTAGTGATCAAATATTACATGTTTATACTTCTATTAATATTTTGTATATTATATAATACCATTTTTGCTTTAAAATAATTAATTTTGGTAAAAACATAATATAACATTTGTTAAATTTAATGTTTAAAAATAAAAATTTATTACTTTTTTATATAAAATTTATAAAATTACATATATTAATTTATATTGGGTCTATTAAGGTCGGGTCCAGGTCTTATCAAATCCAACCTGGTGTTATATTTACATAAAAATATTAGACCGGCATGTTATTAGGACCGAGTTCGGGTTTTGTCAAACCCGGCCTGGCCAGGCCATGTGCACCCCTAATATATATATATATATATGGCCACGACTATGGTGGCTACGTCCATGGTGGCTATGTGTGGCTACAAGTTGACTGGCCTGTGGGAGGACACCACGTGTTATTAATTAAGTTGGGGTGTTGGAAACATTTAACGGGGAACTGGAGAAGTATGGTAATAAATATGATAATTAGTGCAAGGGTTGTTCGGGAAATGACAGGGCAGTGTAGTTTGAAAAGGGAAATTAGGAAATGGTCGAGAAGATTGGGTTGCCGATACCGGTTGGAGGATGGTAAAGAAGGAAGATTAAGATGGGCTGAGGGTGATGCGGTGGGCAATAAGGATGGAAAGTGGTGAAGCGCGATGGAAGTGAGTAGTGGAAACGTAACTAGGTAGACACGACGGAATTGGGGAGGAGATTGCGGAGGTGGCATTGGGGTTGCTGGCGGTTCATCAACGGATGCGGTGGGCTGTGTGATGGGTGAAAATGGATGGAGGAAGCATGTTGAATTGGAGCAGCAGTTTTCTCTTCCATTAAGTCAAAGTTAATCACCCTCTATGCCAGGTGTCACACACGGATTGGTTTAAATTTGATAGCCACGGTAGTCACCATACTACTATAGGCACCGCAGACAGCACCTATCTATCTATATATATATATATACATGATACATCGGTTTTGATTTAGTCTATTTATATTTAAAAAAATTATTCTTTTCAAAGATATTCCAAACTATCTTTTAACTACTAATAAAAGAAATAATGAATATTGATTATTGTTTTTTATAGAACGAAGGCGAATTCTATTTCAGCACCAAAAATCTTTGAGGAATCGATGTACTTTATAGATATGTGAATTTGTCAAGAAAAGAATTTACTCCCTCCATTTTTTATTTTATTTCTTTTCTTTTTTTTTATTTGTTTCAAATTATTTATCATGTTATAATTTCATCAAGGAATACTAATTAATTAATTCTATTTGTATACCAAAATCAGCCACCAGTATATAATACATATTGAAATACAAAATACATATATAGTTTAAGAGCTTGTTTGGGTGAGCTTCTTGTAAAAGATTTTTTTCGAGCTATCTTTTATTTAAAGATCTTTTGCAAAAGTAAAAATAATTTTATGTTTGGATATCTCATATAATAATATCTTTTTATTTATCAATTATGTTTGGATATCTCATATAATAGTATCTTTTTATTTGGTGGCTATCTAATTTTGATGTACACCTAATATTACTCTTAATTTTTACATATTATATTTTCTTTTATCTTTTTATTGAATAAAATAGCAAATCAAAGAATCAAGCAATAAATGACTTCAATATTATATGTAGTGTGAGTTAATGTTCAAATTGATTTTTGAAAAATATCGTGTTCTTTAAATTGATGTCAGAAGAATTTTGTTAGTCATATTAATTTTTGAAAAATATAATTTTCGATCAAATTAGTTCTATATTTCTATGGTCAATTAGATGATAATGTGTCATTTATCAATTAATTATTTTATAAACATATTATTTAATTTATAAAAAGATTAATTTGATCGAAAATTATATCTTTTAAAAACTAATAATATAACTAATAAAATATTTTGAAAACTCATTTAAATAACGCGAGGGACTAATTAGAACATTAAACCAGTCTTAGTTTTGCATGTTCTCCTAAATGACTTAAACAAGCAAGTGTTATGATGTTATTCTTCAAATTAAAATTTTCTCAGCTACTATTAATGAAGAAGTACTTTTCTTGCACTTCTAAAATATACTTAGAGCTTGTTTGGATATTATTATTTAGCTAAAAAAATTTTTTTAATAAAAAAAGATTTTTTTCTGTTTTTTAACGTGTTTGGATAATTACTAATAGTAAAAGTAAAAGCACTAGTAAAATCAAAAAAAATATTTTTTTTCAGAAGATGTTTTTTACATCTTTTTTCAAAATATCTTTTTTACTCGAAAAAAAGATGTTTTTAACATAGTAAATAAACTAAAAAATACTTTTATATTATTGTACTCAAACATAATTGATAAATAAAAAGATATTATTATATGAGATATCCAAACATAAAATTACTTCTACTTTTACAAAAGATCTTTAAAAAAAATAATTTAAAAAAGATCTTTTACGAGAAGCTCGCCAAAACAAGCCCTTAATTAAACATGAACTACGCAGAGTGGTTTCAATATATTTTATTCCACAACAAAAACTAATGGTCAACTATCATAATGAAAATAATATTCTGGCTATATTCTATAGATTCTTTCTCATACTCACCTAGATATATGGCAAAACACTTTTTGATACTTATACTCACTTTATGGTAAAAGATGATCCCTTATAATTCTTTTATTATTTACTAAAGATAGCATAACACTAAAACTTTTTTGATAGATAGCCTTTTTTAATACTTTTGAAATTAATATAAAATAATAAATAAAAATTAGTATATGTTTTAAATTTTTTTTATAATTTTACACGATAAAATTTGTTAAAAAATATATTTTTTTAAAATATATTAAAAAACATAAATAATTATATAAAATTATAATAACAGAAAATTTACATATTAAAAATAATATTTCATATCACTTCGATATAATTAATTAAAAAGTGATAACATCAATTTTTAGAGTTAATAAAATATTTTTTATAAATAATAAAAATATAAATCACAAATTAATTAAATCTCTTATTGAAAAATATAAATAATTAAAATTTGAATTGTTCCAAATAATATAATATAAGCCCCTAGTGTAATGCACCCAATATAATAGGGTGCACCGTGGAGAAGCGCGGTATACAAGTCATTCAATAAAAAATTAGTATATTTTCAATAAGTGCTTAGTGGCGGTTGATTTTAAATTGCTGCTAAATAATGGATGTCGTCAGACCATATTCAGCATATAGCGGCGATTCGGTTCGTAAATTGCCCCAAAATAAAAACTATTTCCAAGTGGTTATAAAAATCGCGGCTAAACGACATTGGAACTGTCGCTATCTGTCAAATTTTGGTAGTCTAAAAATATAATATTAATTACAAAAATAGTTTTTTTATATATTTTTCAATATATTAAATGCATAAAAAATTTTAGAATTTTATACTTTTATCTCCTTATTATGTGTTAGGTTTTTGTTAAAAGTGGATTTCACAATTTCATAATACTTATTGAAGAGATTTTTCAAAGTATAAGTTAATTAATAATTCTAGGTTAACAAGTGATTATACCAATCAAGTGGATAACCAGGCAAATTCAACCACGCTCTCGTTTCTCTTATTATAACATCTTCTTTCTTTTCGAGACGCGCCAAATTCAGATTTTTGTTTTCATTCGTCTTCTTCTTCTTAGTTTTGTTCTTCGTCTTCTTCTGTTCTCTGCAATGTTATTGTTTTCATCATTTGATTCGCATGATTCGTAATTTGTGATTTTCGATTTCAACATTCTCTGCAACCTTCTTCTTCTGCGCAACATCTCTGCAACCTTCTTCTTCTGCTTCGTTCTTCTGCGTTGTTTACGTGAAGAAGAAGAAGAAGATGCAAACATAAAATAATGAAGGATTGGAGGAAAGAAAGAAGAAAAAGAAGCTTGAAAGAGCGCATGTCCATACACTTTTGGTGGTGAGAGTGGTGATATTATTGCAAGTTTACTTGGTTAACCACTTGATTGATCAATTCACTTGTTCAAATAATATAATGGTAAGCTAATACTTTATGTTTGGTAAATACAAAATTTGTTGTGTGCTTGATATTGGTATTTTTACAAAATACCAATACCTATATTATTTAAAGTTATTAACCTATTATTTCCAAAATTAAAATGGTCTAATAATATAACTTTATATATTAAAAATAAGAAAAAATTAAAACTATTATTTATTATTATATTTATATCTATTATTATCATTGTCATTTCATTTTAATTTTAATTTTATAACCAACTTTATCAAATGCTATAGTTTATAGTTTGTGTATATTGAAGACAAATTTTATGTTATTTATCAAATATATCTACTACAACTTTTGAAAAAAAAAATAGAAAGCATTAGAAAATTTCTATTGCTACTATATTTTTGCTTAGGAGAACGACATGTTGACAATACGAGAACGGAGCATTTAAGATGCATTTATGAGTAATGTTTAAGAATAATGAAACTAGAGAAAAGAAAAAATGACTTTCTAAATAAAATAAAAGTTTAATATTCATACATAATTATTAGCGTAAAATAGTTTTACATAGATAATCAATTTTATCGTATATGTCACATTAGTAAAAATAACTAATTTTTAAATCATATACTATTATCTAAACACATGAATTTTATTAGTAAATGTCCGTGTAAAACTTTTTAAAGATTACTTTATTTGCATATCAAAATCAATTACCAAAATCAATCTATTGTATGATATATACATATTATATTACAAAATATATATTAAAAATAATAAAACTACACATATAATCATGTATAAATATATAACAACTGATTTTAATGATTGAATTTAATGTGCAAATGTATTATACTCTAAGTTTGATTTAGATGAGAGAGATAGGGAGAGAGAACGGGTGGGAGATAGGAAAAAAGAGTGATCAGGTGGGGAACTCGAACGGGCAATGGAGGGAGCTTCACTGGCGAAAACCTACTAACCATTGGCGGCAGGGCCAGGTACCGCCCCCAACACAGCATAGGACGCAGGGAGCTACGCTAAACCCAGGTTTCAAGCGCAAAGTTGATGACGTGAAACGAATTGAAGATAGCACGTTTAGTGTGTTCGTTGACAACCTTCCGGTGGATTCCACGATTGAGAGAAGGTGATTGACATTTACCTGTCGAGAAAGATCCGGAAGATGAAAAGCTGAGATTTGCCTTCATCAGATACAACTCAATGGAGGAAGTTCAAAGGACTATTACACACTTAGATGGCTGGATTGTCTGGGGATGTAGGCTAAGTATATCTGAATCCAGATACAGAAAGGGGGAAACGGGGACCAACAGGGACGCTGGAAATAACGTAAGGCACGGTGGAGATGGAAGAAACACAGCAAGGATGATGCCAATAACAGCCATAAATCACAAGAAACCCCGTATGAATGGGAACTCTTACAAAGAGGCTCTGCTAAACGGAAAGAATAATATTGAAAATGGTGAAGCGTCAGTGGATAATGGGCTACGAATGCTGGGAAACTCAAAAATCACCCTAAAAGGAGACGAACAGCTGCGTGAGATGCTGGGCCGATGCCTTGTGGGTGAAACTCTAAACCCAGTAGATTTTGATACATTGAAGAGACAGATTAAGGATGATTGGAGTGATGTTGAGGATGTGAGGATGATGGGTGCTATGAAAGCCCTGGTGATATGCAACTCAAAGCAGAGTATGGAGGCAATGTTGGAAGCCGATGCTCTGCAAAAACACTTTCTAGAGACCCGAAGATGGACTGTAGGGGAGGCCAATAAGACAAGAAAGTGCTGGCTAGAGATTACATGCTTGCCGATTCATGCTTGGACAAAGGAAAACATGCGTAAAGTTAAGTTTCAAAAACAGATGAAGACCACTATTCATATTTCAAGGTAGGGCCCTTGATCAGAACTTGGGTAACAATTGAAGTCGACGAGGAACAATTTGAAATCTTCATCAAGGAGGAAGGAGGTCTATACGCAGAGGCGGACATGAAGAATGATTCTAAGATCGAGGCCGGCACACTTGAAGTGCAGAAAAGCAGGGCAGTTCCTGAAAAGGATTAGATTCGTGATAACAGATGCATGATAACGAATGTGATTCAAGAGGAAAACGGGATGCGAAGCTCCTCATCGGAGAATCAAGGTTCGGTGGCTGTGGCGGTGGAACGTGAAGTGTCGAAGGCCAATAGGCAACGAGAATGGACGGCTCAGATTCGAGGGCCGTGAATTAGAACGTGGGCCCCACTCCCATAATCAATTGGGCCGAGAAATCCTTTAGCCCAACTCGCACAAAAACGACTACCCATGGAAGGAAGACCTGTACCATAAGCCCAACCCATAAGCCCAACCCAGCCAACAGATATGAAGAGGAAATTACAAGCCCGATTGACGCAGTAGAAGTTGGGCAAGATGGTAAGAATCTTGGGCCAGTGGAGGAGTGGCAAGATGGGTTGGAGATGAATGAAGGTGATGATGATCAGGGTTCATCTAACCTCATCTAAACTAATCGAGGGTTACAAGTCAGAAATGACAACGAGAGAAACACTGAGAGAACGAAGCAAAGGAGATCCAAATCTCAGGGACGGACTTCGTTAAAACTCAGCGACCGTATTAAAGAGAAAGCAAGGAAGCAGAAAGATGGGAGAAAAAGGAAAAAATCCGTGAGAGAAACTATCAGAAGCGGAGGTTGGGTTCTGGCAGACGCAGGGCGATGAAATTGAGAACAGTGAGGATGAGGCAGAGGAAACTTGGGACATCGGAATCAGAACGGGTTGAGGCTGATGTATGTGATCGGGCCAAAAAGTATCTAAAATCCAAGGCGAAAGAGATTGCAGAGATAGAAAGAGACACACGAAGATCAACCGTGGGAAAGGAAGAAGGAATAAAGGCAAGGAGGTAGGTAACTCTAACAGGTAACTCAATGATAATTCACTGAAACTGTAGAGGGCTAAGAGGGGTGGGAAGATGGGATGTGTTAGGGGTATGATTGATATGTACAATGCCAGGATGATTGGTTTAGTTGAGACATAGGCAGTTAGAATTAAGGAATTCGAGATTTGAAAGATGCGGGGAAAGATTGATTACCAATGGGAGTCAATTGATGCTGAAAACTGTAGTGATGTGGGGTGGTGTGGGTAGAGTGTGAAAATATCAAATGTTGGTTTGAGTGTTGGGTGGAGCAAAATGTTTGTAAAAAGAAAAAGGTTAAGTGGATAATGTTGTGGTTTGCTATCTTATGGACTATATGGAAATGTAGAAATAGTAGTATTGTTGAGAATAAAACTATAGGATGGGAGGAGGCATGGAATCAGGTGAACTTTAGTACTCAGAATTGGCTTATAACTAGGAAAAATGATAATAGAGGCTTGAGGAGAGAAGAATTGTCACATGTGATGCCAAAACCGGGTTGGTGGCATTGTTACTATTTTGATCTGGTGAAGAATATATATGTAGTAGGTGGCTATTTTACATATGAAGTTGGTGAAATTAAAGTATGGATGGGAGAGGAGGTAAAGGTGAACTCACAGGAAGAAGCACAACTAAAAGGCCTAGAGATCACAACGCAATTCCTCCTTGAGGAGCTTAATGTTAGAAACGGTAATGCCTTGCTGATCTTAGAGTGCAAGAACATTGGAATGGATTAAGGGTGAGCAATTCACAATATGGGAAAATAGAGAAATCTTTGAACGAGCCATGGGTTCAATGGAAGGTGTGATCCTTGAATGTTCAACATATGGAGAAGGTGAGGACTATTACTAGAGTGATGAATTGTATGACAGCTCCAAGCGGTTACGTACGTTTTTGAACTCACTCAATTAATAGTGATAAGTGTTGACATCAAATAGGTGATTCAACTTATGTGTTAGTCTGTTACAAATAGCATGGTGTTTAATGGTGTCATCAATAGGAGAGTCGGTTACGAGTTAGCCTTATGGTGCTATCTTGTGTTTTTAGTAAACTTGTATTTGTATTTTGACTCTTTATTGTGGTTTAATTATCCTTGATGGCAATGTCGAAGGGAGTAGTTAGATCCTTTATTCTTCTTCCTCTCGGGGTCAAAAATAAAACCACCTTTCGAAAAAAAAAATTTAATGTGCAAATAAAATTATTGTTCTTTAAACTATCAGTGTATCAAAATTAAATTTATTAAATAAAATTCATTTATTTAATACGTGAGACCCAATTTAGTAAACATAGTTAAATAGTCATAAATGTTTATTTGTTAATTATTGCTGATAATTAAATATATATAATATCAATATTATAAATATATAATACGGATGTTTATATAAATAAAATTATAGATACTAATTTAAATAAAATAACTTTTTATTATAACTACTCATTATTTTTGTGCACTCTTTATAATATCTATAATACTTTTAGCAATTTTTTGAGTAATTATAGATAATTATACTTCGAAATTATTATATTTAACTTAAGATTTATAATATCATATAAATAGCATATGTAATTATATATTTATAAATTTAATATTATATATTTAATTCAATGAAAATTTATAAATAGAAATAAAAATCATAATAAAAATATTATAACTACTAAATTCTTTTCTATTTTTAAGGGTCACTTTACTAATATTACTAGAGTTGTATGATAATCACCGTAACCCTTGTAATTATATGCACCATAACCTTCCCTTTATTGTTAAGTAAAGGGTTGGCCTAGGAGAAAATATTAGGTGCTCGGATAGTCGGATATAAGTGAAAGCTTTTGTATTGATGTATTATTTGAATAAGAAGTTATTAATAAATAGTTAAACAATGGACTAATAATTTTCTAACCAATAAATCAGCCAATAAATAATAGAATATCCGAAATTACTGTTTATAAAATATTCACAATAGAAACTATAGAACATCCGAAACCTAAAGCAACATCAGCCAACTTTATATTTTCTTTTGAAATAGAACATTCAAAACTTAAAACAGAATATCCGAAACATAAAAAAATAAAACATTCAATTTAAGTTGTTAGTTGAATTTTTATTGGTGGTTGTTATAACAAAATTATTTTATAGAAAATGTGAGATGAGTTAATTGAAGAAAATAAGTCGTTTTGAAATTGTTTTTAGAACACGTCATAAAAACTCTAATTAAGGTGAGATGGTACATACCCTTGCTCCGGCAGGACAATTGTTTCCGGTCCTTCTGCAATGCCAATAGGGAGCACCATTTCCATCAAGAGTCCCACCATACACTGAAACCCAATTGACATCCCTAAACAATATCCAATACCCTGAATTACCAACTGCCCAGTAATCTTTAGGAGCCACAAGTGTCCCTTCTATTTTGAATTCTATCTTGTTCCTGCATGGCCCTGTGAATGACACTTGCTTCACCAAGAAGCTTCCTTTGGGTACGTATATTCTGGCTGGGCCACTACTTGATGATGATTTGCATGCTGAAGACCATGCCTTAAGAAACGCCGTCGTGGAATCGAACGTGGTTCCTGCTTTAGCACCGTAGTTGACTACATTGATGATGTATGTGGCATTTGATGATTCCAATAACGAGAGGAGGAGCAAAGTGGATAGAAAGAAAAAGATCCAGTGATGATGGTTTATGTGATGATGATCATGATGGTCATTCATGGCCATGATGATGATGAGAAATTTTGTTGGCAAGTACGAGGAAAGTGCAACGCATGATATATATATATGTGCTCACGAAGCCATAATATAAGCATTTGGTTGAGTAGCACATTCATTATCTATTTATTTCTTTTAAATATATGAGCTTGTAAACATATACTTAATAATTGACTAATAAGTATTGGTGAAAAGAACAATAGAAAGGAAAATTCTTAGTGAACAGTGTAATTTCATATATGTCTAAAAATATAAATGCAAATGCGGACAATTAATGCAGTATAATATTGTATGATTTATAAGTGTAGGTGTACATTATATGATTTATAACTTATAAGTGCAAAATACTTATTAGTGTTATAAATTCACCAAAAAATAATATATTACGAGTTATGTAACATTACTCTAGTAGCTTAGTCTCTTTTTGGTGACTACTATTCTTTCTACTCATCTAATTTAGTAACATTTTTATGAAGGGAATAATTTTTTGGAATAATTATTTATAAAGTATTAGAATTAATTTACGTTGACTCACATATGAACTAACTATAAGAAGAAAAAACGTTGATCGGGTAATATTTTAAATTTTTTATATTTGCTATAATTTTTTTTATTCTAGACAAAGTATCTCTTTTATATTTAGTATTTAATATTTAATTATTTATATATTCAGAAGAAGTTTGGAAACAAAGTTAAGATATTTATTAATCGTATCACATGGTTTGAATTACAATACAAGTGAATTAAAAGTTAAGTCACTTAATATCTCATATTGTGTCACCTCTGATGGAATTCGTTGTAAAACATATGCATACATGGTTTCACACCGTACAGGGGAATTGGTCCTTCACGCACAATTACTAATCTTTTCTTTTTCGAATATATGAGCTGTTCACATGCCTTTGAGGAATATTGTTCATCGTTTGCTTTCGTGAAAAATAATTTGTAAGGTTTTTATTTATTTATCATAATTTCATGTTATTGATATTTTTTGTTAATATGTTTATTATTTTATTGTTAATATGCATTTAACGGTGTTGTTACAATTTTTAAAGAATATATATGATTTTGTTCATAAAAATTTTAAATTAGACATATTAGTCCTTCACTAAAATTAATTATGATCTAGTCGCCATAGCTTGGCCACTATTACCTATAACTTAGCGACTTCAAGCTTACTCGGCTAGCATTCTCAAAAGCTTGGCCGGCTCAACTAAATGCTAGGCAATTATGTCAAACGGGTATTAGTTTTTCTGATGACTCAATCAATCACCTCGGAGTTTGTCGCGCCTAACCTGACGATTATGCCCATCATGATAGCACATCATGGCTAAGTCAACACACAACGGAGTATCTATCTCCTTAATATCTTGGCGTTACAGCTTAAACAACTCACTATTTTGGTAACAACCTTCATTAATCATATTACCTCCTTTATAAATAAGACCTAGCACAAAATTAGTCAAGTATGTTATGCTTTATGTTTACACATAAACCCTGATTTACTAAAGTCTGACTTGAGTGTTGGACTGTCTTTTTAGATACCATCCCCAGCCGTTGCTCTCCGCCGGCCAAAGAGATGTTTATCTACCGTAGAAGGAGACCATCTTGCTACCAACACTACTAGAAATCTGTCTTTTTCAGACAAAAATTTCAAACGAAGTTTAATCTGTCTCAATGACTTTTTAACTTTAGACGAATTTGAAATAAATTTTAGACAGCCTTTGTAGGAGGTTTTAGAATAATAACTTTTGTTCAAAATTCGTCTAAATTTCGTCTCAAAATTTGGTGCCAAAATTTTTTTTTTGTTGGCGCCAAAATTTTGAAATAGATTAGCAACGGTTTTGAGACAAAAACTAAAAGTTGTCTGTAATTTGTTTGAAAATATGCAATAACTTCAAACAAATTTCAGACACATTTTCAAAAAAATTAATTTTATTTTAAATTTTTCTATAATTAATCTCAAACTCTTGTACTATATTCTTTTTGCAAACTTTCTAATGTAGTCCAAAATATTTCACATAAATTTGGGACAAAAATAACAACATTTGTAAATACCATTTTAAAGTGTATTAGTGTTTCAAACAACGTTAAAAATATTTAACTTGTAAAATATTATTAAAATTTTAAATTTGTTGATTTGTCCAAATGTTTTTACTATTCTACAATGTATACTATATATTAGGGGCATATATTAAAAAAGTTGAAAATATTAAATCTATTATAAATTCGTCTGTAATTAGTCTCTAACTCTCCCAAGTTGCCCAAAATATTTTGGACAAATTTGAGATGGAAATTAAATTTCATTTTAAAGAGTATCATTATTTCAAACAAATTTCAAACACTTGTTAAAAAATTTAAGATTAAATATAAAAATATTATTTATATTATATCAGTCTATGATTTGTGCCAAATACTTTGTTTATTATATTGTTATGTATATAAAATTTTCATTAAGAAAACAACATTAATAAATATTATGTTATCATAAAATGAAAAATATTAATAATTATGCATAACTAAAATTGAATACAAAATTATTAATGATGAATGTTTTTATTTTTTAATATATATATATATATATATATATATATATATATATATATATTATTAATTAGCATATATGACAGTAAGGAACTCATAGCTTAGTGACAAAACATACATAACTCAACTCAAGGGACATGGGTTCGAACCTTGCCTTCCACACTTTACCGAATAAATTTATAAAGATACAATATGGTGTACAAGTGGAGAGCTAGAGTACATGTGAAGGAATAGAGGTGGTTTTTGATCGGTTCTTACATTGGGTTCGGTCTAAACTGTTCGATTTTCTGTATTGGACCAATTTAGTCTGAAATTTGTTTGAAATGATTTATTCGAAAACCGTCTAAAAAACATCATAATAAGTAGAAGGGATAACTATGATTTTGATCATAAAGGTTTGACTGAAAAATCAATTTAGTCACAAACGTATTTTAGGCCAAAGATTGGTCACAAACGTTGTAATCTTTTTCAAAATGGTCTGAATTGACATTTTTGCCCCTCTCCCTTCTTATTATCACTAATTTATCTGACCAACTTCTTGTTCTTTGTTTCAAACCGGTCGGTTCACTAAAAACCGAACCGGGTCATCATCATCATCACCACCACCACCACCACCACCTTCAATTTTGCGTAATTACCCTTTTTCCCCCCAAATTTCACCTAAACTTAAATCATACACTTAACCAGAAAAATTCTCAGATTAAGAAAATTGAAAAAATATTAAAATTCTTAACTACAATATCATGTGAAATGTATGGCCACATGCAGGTATTTGTTGAAGCCTATCCTCTGCTTGGTAGTCCAAAAGGCACACTGAGCATCTGCAACAACAACAAAAAATCTTGAATGAGAAAAGCTATAGATAAAAGCGGTGTTGGTTCAATCAAGAAGAGATAATGCACAGCAACCTTCGCCGTTCACTATCCTCTTCCAGTCTTCACTCTTCCTGTCTTCTTCCACACCATCGTCGAATCGCCCTCTTTAGTCTTTGAGGATCGTCGCCGACTCGTGCTCGCCTCGTCCCGTTGTTTTCCTTGGAGGTCTTCCCAAATGAAATTTTAATTTCACATCAAATTTTCTCCCCCAAATATTTTCTGTCTCATTAACCTTCAACCTCTTCAAAAATCCCCCCCAAAATCTCTTCAATCTGCTCGTCGATTGCGGCTGCTAGGTTAAATTATGGAAGAGTATGTTATTATTAGTATATATATTTTTGTTATTTATTAATTGGGTTATGCTACCATGATGATGCAAGGGAGTTCTTCCCGTGATGAAACGCATTGGCAGACCGACGCGTGTCTGAACTGGCATCTTGCAACGGAGCAGGGGGCGCGAGATTCGATAACCGTTACGGGGCTGGTTGCAGACTAGATGGAAGTGGGGCCCAGTCGTTTGATTTGTGGTAGACGGAATGAATTCCTAATGACGGTAATTAGGATAGTGGGCCCTTCATGTAAGGTGTACACGGATTGGGCTAGTCGTCATTGGATCCTAAAAAACGTGTTCATGCTGGAACTTCAGCAACCGAAACGGGGCAAACAAAGGTGATGTTATTTGGGGTTTTTTTTTTCTTCCCAATTTTGTTTTATTGGGCTCGGCGTCTAGTGTGGGGCGAAAAAGGACGTCTTATTTAGTAAAGTTTCAGGAAATTGCCACTACGATTGCTGCGTCGAAGAAGTAGTGGTGGTGAGGAACGTTGCTACTGCAGAGAGGTGCGGTTGAGTTTTGGTACAAGCGGACGAGAAGAGGCGTCGGTAAGTGTGAATTACGCTTCATAGATAGCTGTGTATCACAAATTCAATTTAAGGCCTTGGGCCGGTTGTGGGTAGGGTTTGTTTTTTGTCGATGTTCAATCGGTAACTGTGATTGTTAGGGTTTACGGATTCTGACCCGGTGCATGTAGCGAGTCCTTAGGTTGTTAATTGCTAAAGGCGTTTGTAAACCTTTGCGTTCCTTGTGCTGGGATTACAGGGACCATACGATGGCGGATGTGGCGGGTGAATCCGTTGAGCTGAGGGAGGAATCCATGTCGGCCTCTGACAACGGAGTCGAGTCTGGTGAGGCCGAGATAGGGGATGATATTGTCCGGGAGGAAGCAACAGATTGCGGAAGTTTGTTGGGGTTGACAGCCGAAGGCATGAAGCGCAAGGTGTTCAGCAGTGATGTTGCGACGTTTGAATTTTACAAGAGATTTGGCAAATGCCATGGTTTTGCGGTGCGAAAAGGCGACTGCAGCAAGGATGGGGAATGAAGGTTCATTCGGCGCCAGTTCTTCTGCAACCGCGTCGGCAAGAGGGAAGCGAAGCACTACAATAGAGTTGACCGTCAGAGGGAGCACAAGCTGGAGACAAGGACAAATTGCCCTCATTCAGAGACATGGGTGAGCCCGTGAAGCTCCAAATACAAGGAATGCAATCTCATGGAGTCTCCACGGCCAAAATAGTTGGTTATATCGCTAAGCAAGCCGGGGGATACTCATTCATGGGATTTAGCAAGAAGGACGTCTATAACTACATTGACAAAGTTAGGAGGGAGAGGATCTCTGACGGAGATGCTAATGCCGCAATCGGGTATCTGGAGGGCAAAGCCGCGTTGGATCCTTTGACCATGGCGAAGTATGAGTTATGCGAGGATAAGACACTGGCGAATCTATTTTGGGCGGATGGAGGTAGTCGGATCGATTACAACTACTTTGGGGACATTCTTGCCTTTGATTCAACTTACAAGAAGAATAAGTACAGGATGCCGCTAGTCATTTTCTCCAGGTGTAACAACCACAAGCAGACAACGATATTCGGGTTCGGCCTTGTGAGGGATGAAACGGTGGAGTCGAATAAGTGGCTGCTTGAGAACTTTTTGGAGGTGATGTGCCACAAGAAGCCAAGTGTTGTCGAGACTGATGGGTGCGAGGCAATGCGCGGGGCAATAAGTGCAGTTTTTCCAGATGCGACGCTTAGACTATGCGCCTGGCACATCGAGAAGAACGTGACCTCGTATGTGAAAGACGAAGGTCTGTGCGCGAAGTTCAAGCGGTGGCTATATGCGGACATGGAAGAGGATCAGTTTGAGGCGGAGTAGGAAGCTGCAATGGAGGAGTATGAAACACCGGATTCCTTCTGGTTTAGAGAGACGTACGAGAAGAGGAAGATGTGGGCCAACGCGTATCTGCGAGGAAAGTTTTGTGCGGGGTTTAGGATGACGTCACGGTGCAAGGGAATCAATACAAATGTGAAGAAATTTCTGAAGTCAAGGCACACCGTGCTAGAGTAGGTGCAGAATCTTGAACTGGTGCTGCGTGAGTATTGCAACAATGAGCTGGTGGCCCAATTCAGGTCGACGAATGGCATTCCTGTGCTAACCACCGGGCTTGTACCACTCGAGAGGCACGCTGCCAGTGTCTACACGAGAGAAGTTTTCGGCGACGTGCAGAAGGAGATTGAGGGGATTGTGAGTGTGAACTTGGTGTCTGAGAACCGAGTGTCGACGACGATGGTTTACGTTGTCGAGCACCATGGATAACCTTGACGCCATGTAAGGGTTTTGTTTGAGAGGATTTCACAGCGGCTTGAGTGCGGCTGCATGTTCTGGGAAAAGAAAGGGTTTCCATGTAGGCACATGTTCTTCGTGATGAAGCACGAACACGTTATGGAAATACCACAGAGGCTAGTTCTAACAAGATGGCGCAAGGATGCAAAGTCGGTGGAGAGGTATGTGGAGACGTCAACGGATGGGAGCGAGACCGCGTTCGTGATCAGGCACGGTGCACTGTTTTGCGCAGCCTAGTTGGTTGTGTATGAGGGAACGAAGAACCACGCCATGTTTTGCAACGCCATAGAAGGCCTGAGCTGGCTGAGGGAGGGATTGGCAGGCTTGTGCGATGAGGCAGGGGTGGCAGGGGGTAGGAAGAGTGGGGGCGACAGGAGCTGAGGATGGCGGATTTGCTAAGGATCCGGCAGTAGTGAAGAGCAAGGGTGCCCCATGGGTTCCGAAGAAGGAGCGGGGCCGCAAGTGCAGATGCATAAACTGTAGAAAGCCGGACCACACGAAGAGGGTATGTAAGGCCAAAGTTGGAGGGGCGGAGGAGAGGCCATTAAGTATGGAGCAGTTGAGGGAGGATCTTGGCAGTCAAGCATCGTCGCCTCTAGAGATGGTACGGTTTTCCAATTGAATATATTCTTTTAAGTGATCCCAATTGATAAAATCCTTTACATTGACTTTGACGGTGACATTAATTTCTTCCAATTATAAGGTGTTTTTATGTTAAAGTGTGTTTATGTGAAAGTGTGTTTATTGTTAATGGAATGTGTTTTTATGTGAAGGTGTGTTTATTGTTAATGGACTGTGTGTTTATGTGAAAGTGTGTTTATTTCGTCGCCTCCATAATTCGGGCCTTTACTGTGTTTTGTTGCTTCATATAGGAAGGAGACGAGCTGACCGCGAAGGGGGACCTGAGGGCCGAAGTGGGCGACCTGGGGATGGAATGTCCTGGAATAAGCGGAGATAAATATGTAAGAAGCAGGACGGGTCCAGCTCTCCCGACGAAGGCTCCGATGGGGCAGGACACTGCGTCCTTGCTGCAGGTGAGTATATGGAACAAGGTTTCGGTTGTTACGGGGGGAGGGGGTTTTATCCTTTGTTATGGTTTGCTAACTTAAGATGGTTTGTGATGCGTTGTTTGTTCGAATGGAACATGCAGGCCCTCGGCAAGCTAAGGTCGGCGACAAAGATGTTGGTGGAGAGGTTCCAGAACGAGTGACAGAAAGAACCTGACTGAGAATGGAATCAGATGGTAGAGAAGGTTAACCCGAGGATCCATGATATGTCATAGGATAATAAGTTACGCATGCTGCTGCATGTGCTGTTGTACTAGCGTTTTCATAATAAGAACCCTTTGCTGAGCTAAATAATTTAGTAGTCGTGTTTCGTGGATGCTTTTCATTGTTAGGTGTGTGAGTTTGTTATGTATTTGTATGGATTGTGGATGCTTTTCATTGTATGTTTTCCCGTTTTCCTAATGAGTCTAATTTGAATATGTGACTTCAGTATGTCTCTTAGTATGTCTCTTAGTGTCTGGGGTCATCCGAAACTGATGGTTGAAAGTTGTGTGTTGTGATTAAGGCAATGTCTAATTGGGGATAACTGGCAACAATCCAAAATTTTAAACAATATATGAGTTTGTACATAAGTAGCTGGAAGGAATCAAGAGGTGAGCAAAGCTAAGCTAAAAAGTTAAAGTTGTATACAGAAATTTCAAATAAGTAAACGAACTCAGCAATTGGTGGTTAGTAGTTACGCTAAAAAAATGTGTAAAATAGGTAGAGTCTTCATAACAAATCTGTCAAAGTCACTGCCACTATCAAAATACTGTCGCGTTTTTTCTGGTAAAAAACTTTGACTTTGTCGTATATATTTGAAGTGTGTTTTTAAAATACGCACCGATCATGTGCGTATCAAGAAGATACATAATTAGTTTCTAGAAGTTGTAAATGAGCAGGTTAAAATACACGTGTTTCTTGAAGCTTGTAACATATAATTTGGAAGCTGTCAACATTTACAGACCATACATAATTACGACAAGTAAGAAAGATAGCGCTTAGTTGAGTTAAATTGTCCACCAAATGCTAATTTCCCTAGTGGGGGTCAAAAGGGTGGCACGATAAACTAGTTATATACGACGGCCATTTCGGATTTGCAAATTGATAGGGCGACCATAACGTTCAAAAGACACTAACATCAAAAGGTGTTTCCAAAAGTCTGCATGGGGTTCCTACATAAAGGGGCTTTATATGATGGTGCTAGTGGCTCTGGATATACGGTCCTGATCCTGCGAGAAGAAGCCGCAGCAACCATCTGTTTGTCCCAAGATTCAATTGCCCTACTGAGGATCTCTCCCTGCAATGGGTTGTGGTCACCATAGACCAAGTCAACTGCTAATGTCATCCGGGTGATGTCACATATCCCATGCGAACCAAGGCAGCATATTAAGTAGGTAATGAAGAATGTGTGAATAAGAGTGATGATTCAAAAAGTGTTAAGTTGAGATGAGCATAATTCAACAAAAAAAAAATAAAGAGGAAAGGCACAGTGGATACCTGGAGGTCATAGTCTCGCCAAGTCTGGAAGGTCCTCATCCACTCGCACACCAAGACACCACAGTCATTACTGAGATGGTAAACAGGAAACAATATCAGGCAACGGTTGGACAACTGAAAGCTAATGCTGCGGGTACATAAGATTATAAATCGAATCTAAAAAAGGCAACGCATGACACGTACCTGCCACTGTCCTGCTGGGATATCCTGGGTTCATGGATTTTGTACGTGGAAATCTGTGGTATCCTGTGACCCTTTGATTTGAAAACGCCATGTGTATCTGACCTCAGCATGGACTCAATGTAGTCTCCCTACAGGCAAGCATATGCGTTAAAACAATGAAACCAAGGTTGTCAAACTCGCGAGTTTAAGTAAACTCGTAGAGCCGACTTAAACTCGACTCGCGAGTTAACTCTTAAACTCATATGAGTTTACCTATTATATAAAAATAAAAATATATTATACATAATCTTAAATCTAGGCATCTAAATTTAAAAGTTTTCAATTTTAGGGCACATAATAAACTAAACTAGTTGTATATATTTATAACTCAAATGACAATTATCAATTATGTAATAAATACAATAACATAAAACACACAACATACAAACTGGGTGCAACAAGGAGTGGATATGAGTAACTCAACATTTTGTAACTCTAACTCTTAAGGGAGAGTCTTCTTTTTTGACAATATGACGTTGTTTTGGGCGAAATTAGGTTAAATTCAAACTCGTTGACTCACTCATAAACTCACGAGTTTGAGCGAGTTTATGCGAGTTTACACGAGTTCAGCCGAGTTTACCGAGGTGCGAGTTTAGTGCCGAGTTGACTCGATTCCACTACCTAAACTCGTAAACTCGTAGAAGTTTAAGAATTAACACTAGAGTTTGACAACCATGAATGAAACAGTGTTGACGGCCTAAGGGAGGGAGTCAGTTTAAAAGCATGTACCACATCAAACATCAACTTCACTCGTGCATCACAGAAATCTTTGTGCTTCAGAGGATCCAGATAAATGAGTGTGTCATCCATAACATTAACGATCATGAGGAACCAGTGCCTACCCGCATAGATTGGGACATAAATCTGAAATCAGGCGGGGGCATACAACCATGAGTAATTCAGAATGTTTAATCTGGCATTCGTTAAAGAAATATGTAAGGTTGGAATGCAACATAGTGTTACCTTCTGCACATCCGAAAGGAGACCCATGTATCGCCTCTGAATGTAGCCCATCATGGTTGCTGATGGGGTTCCTGGCTCTGTGATCATTTACTGCACCATTTGGAGACTGTATTAGGTCGCAGTGCTGATAAAATCGATAATCACAATGTGAGGAGGTGAGCTATAGGACTTACCGCGAAAGTGGTTGGGAGCCACCAAACTCCACATTCACCCTTTTTTTTGAAATTCATCAATCCAGCAACAAGTGTGATTACCTGCGCATACCAAGTGCAACATGTATGACCGAGCAGGTTTATCCCACAAGTGTTACGAGATTGCAGGGTACAGAAACTTACATCTCCAAAAACCTCTTCTCCAGGGCAGAGACTCCACAGTGTTCCCCTGCTCCCATCACAATGTTCATCTTGGACAAGTTTCTCGCTGCATAAAGGCATCTTTCTGGGTTAGCTTACCAATCAATCCAACTTTAAAAAGTCCTCGAAAGTATAAGAACTTACCTCTGTAGACCGTCTGCTTTGAAAATATAAGCTGCGTAGTATATATCACTTGCCTGGAACACCATGCCGGCCGATGGCCAGAAACGCAGGTTCAGGCACTGGCAAAAAACATGGATGACAAGTGTCAGTAAGTTCCACACGACAACTCCAGAGTTAGTTATATATACTGGCTGCATGAATTATATTTGGTTACCTTAGGCATATCCTGCGCATAAAGTTCATCCGCACCATTGCAATAGCCGAACGGAGTGCCCGGTCCGGATGCATGAATTTCCATTGGGAATAGTGGGGCTCCAGTGAGGCTCCCTCCTCAAACTCTAGCCGCTTCTGCAATCACATGGCATGGTTAAAAGAGCGTGTTTCCTAAGCAAACGCTCCAAGTGGAAATCACCAACAACGGTTCCGTATTACCGAAGTTTAAAAAGTACCTTCAAAGGGGTCTCCAGATTAGCATTATCTGCGTCGTCCGTGACATGGCTAGGTGCGGGTTGCACCCTAGCCCCCTGATCCGAGTAGGCACGCATGCGGTTGCAGGATGGTCGGCTCCTCCCTCGCCTCGGAACAGGGAACATGTCGTAAAGTCCCATCGGAGGAAGATGTGGAGGTTTCCCAGCAACGGCTCTGCCTCTGCCATATGACTCTATCACTTTTGCCTGGTGCCTAACAAGCTGCGTCACTATGTATAGCTGCTCGCCATGCGCCTCAAGCATCTCCAGAAACACGTCCTTGTGATGGTCTGTCTTCACCTCGATCTGAAAATCATAACAGACATTTCAATCATTTAAAGAAGCTGTGTAAATTTGGAAATTCAATTGGAAAAAACACGTATAAATTTGCATGCAATCGACCAAAGGTAAAACAATTCCAAAAATCACGTGTAAATTTGCATGATGTCGACCAAAGGTAAAACCATCATATAGAGCAATAACAACAAGAAGAGAGAGTTATAACGAGTCCAAAATCCTTACCTGAAACAACATAGTTTGAAATAAACAATACACTAACGTACCCTTACTTTATTTTCAACATCTATGGAGACAAAGAGACAGAGGGGAAAAAAGGCAAACAAGAACCACATCGTTAGGAAAGCAAGCAGTGTTCTGCAGAGGCACAGCGGATCCTCTAACACGGTCATAGTCAACGCCCTTCGATGGAAGTTCCAAACAATATTCTCAGGTGCCGTTTTAATTTGATTTGGATGGGATCCTTTTTTTTTTGGGATAGGAGTGTTTACAGAACCAACATGTGCCACCAAATAAAGCCCAATTAGGCCCACCGGAAGTCCCAGCCCATGCCAAAAAAAAATTAACTCTGCGTAGACCCAACCGCAGAACCAACCATGTTTAACAATGGGCCCACCGTTTTTCAGCCCACCATGACCCCACCACCAAAAACGGATGCACACATGCCAAAAAACTTTTACACATGACCCCACCATGATAAAAAATTTTTTAGCAAAGGTGTACGTAGCATTAAATCCACACACAAAAGGCGTCTAATATAATATACTAAATTTTGTTTCTCCAAAACTTGACTCCCAAGAAGCGAGTTTCCTTCTCAGGCACGCCGTGTCTAGGTTTTTAATAACATTAAAAATAATAAAAAAGTAAGTAACACATTATTTTATTCTTCATTCCAGAATAATAAACTAACAAGGTTGCACAGGAAATAGAAAAAAAATAAAAAACTAGGCCAACTTTATTCATGGAGGTTGCCCGCAAACAACAGCAGAAAGTGACACTGTGCATGCAAGAAACGAAAGCAATGTATCTCATCTGAACATGGAACACATAAGGACGGATCACCCTTACCTTAACGAGGTCTCGACGGACGGACTTCACATCGTCCACGGGGCAGCTCACCTCCTCGTCACCTACAACCATCGTTTCCCTGCAAGGACAATGACAACCTTATTACCACTATTTAATGCTAAATATGCATCGGGATGCCTTGTCGGCAATAGCAAAAAACGTTTCGGCGACCCCAAATAAGTTATTTCAAAAAAGGAACATAGAAAGACGCAAAATGACTTACGTGGGTGTCCTCTTTGGCGAAGACCTTCCCTTCCGCCTCCCCCTTTTGGCGCCTTTCCCGCCGTGTCCCATCTACGCAATCGGACGCCAAACGAGCAGCAACGACGAAGCACGAAAAGCCTTCCTCCACACGCTCCGGAGCCCTCCCTGCAACCTAACCAAAAGGACCCCAACACACAAACACTTTACTTGAGTTCAATCTGCCCTTATATACCTATGACTAAACTTACCTTCATTTACATTACCCTATTTAGGTGTACCCATTCCTCATGGGCCCACTCTTTTTTTTTTATTCCATAAACTCATTTGCGTCGGGCCTTTCAAACGAAGCCTACTGCGGCCCAAAAAAAAATCTAAATCCTCAGAAGACAAACAAAAGCGTTTTTTTTTTGCAATTCTCTCTTGGGTTTTCTTTCTCATGTGCATTCCCAAACAGATCAGGAGCCCACCTCATCCAAGGAAGCGTTTTTTTCACATCCTCTTTTGGGCTTTCTTTGGACATTCAAAAAAATTTACTTTCATCTCACAGGTTTTCAAAGACCCCAACTGCAATTACCAATAAAAAAAACCCAATTGCTAATCAAAGAGGAAAAAGAAACTCAATTTAATACATATTCTACAACGTCTTCTTCGCCATTCAGCCAGGTCGAAATACATACGGTTAGGGTCTAAATACATACGGTTACGGTCTAAATACATATGGTTAGGACCTAAATACATATGGCTAGGGTCTAAATACATACAGTTACACCAATGCAAACCTAATTAAATAGGAAACCGTTACAACCTAACAATGGCTAATACGCTAAACTGGTTGAACATATTCTTCGATCATGAAATTCGCCAAAGACGCTACCACTTCGTCATGGACAAACTACAAGCCCACAAACTACAACCCCATTGTCACTACTGCTCCGGAAACCACTTCAGGAACTTGTCCAGCTCGGCTTGCAGGTGGTCTCGCTGTTGTTCCACCTCGCGCAGACGCTGCACAAGCAGGGTTGCAAGCTGCCTCCGAAGATCGGTCACCTCCTGCCTCGCCGCTAGCAGCAGTCGGAAGTTGAAGTCAATAATTTTCTTCCCTTTAACAGATAGGAGCTTATCAAGGCGCTTGAAGCATACGTCCTGCCGAGCCTCCTTCTCCTCCAAGAAGAACAAACCGTGAACCTCGAGGTCTACCTCCTTCTCTGCACACACGACGGTAGCGGTGTATGCCACCGTGTGATAACCCCATAAGAGTAACACTCCCGGACCTCAAAAGAAGGACACCCGACCTTTAACTTCGTGCATGCCCTCATCAGGTACAGTTCCATATCCTCCTCTATCAGCACGTCCCCTTCCTGGGTGCTATCCACGAAGGTCTCACCTGCAGGAAACACGTCATTGTAGTCAACTTAGCAGAATTACATCACGTTAATCATCCCAAACTTAAAACAGGTTGTCACCGAACCTAAACTGCATACGACATCTTACCACCCTTAAGCAATTCAACAGAGCAACAAAAAATGGCCTTTAGTCATCACGGGACATTACCGTCGTATGTGCCGGAGCTATGCGTCCCCATCTGGCTGCTTCCTTCACCAGCACCCCAGTTACCCCAGTTCCCCCCGTCGCCTTCCACCACCAGACTCTTCAATCTGCTCGACAGGGACCTAGAATTGGCCGCAGTCTTCCCGCCGGTTTCCATGGATCCGTCGCCCATTGGTGGCTTCCGCATGAAACTGATCGCCTCTTTCAAATCATTGAACCCCTTGTACGACGCGAACTTGTGCTTGTGAACTTGGTGGTAGTAGTCTGGCCAGGTCGTGTATATCCCTAGCTCCCTGCCTTCCCTCACCGCGTAGTATGCATACTTACCCTCGCTCATTGCCCTTCCAAACACCGGCCTGAAAAACTGCATACAAGCAAATCAATTGCATCGTCCAGGGAATACCAAAGCAGCATGCGCAACCAAAGCAGCATGCGCAACATAACAGCCACCTAATCGTTTCCTCCTTTCCAAAAACCAGACACATTCCATACACAGCCCACCATACCAATATACATCGACGCAGCAAGATCTATTTCGGAAACTACTCATCTAACGCAGCTACCTAACCACTTTTCTTAACTTTACTCGGTCAGCTAACTTTCTCCCACTTCCCCCTCGCAAACCATCCAACGGAACTTACACTGAAACTAATTGTACCCCCCAATGACCAACAAATGTAACAAGCACATACCTGTGACGCCGCTTCGCCACCTGATGTCTCACCAAACTTCCAGCCTCCTCGGTCTCCCCGAACAAATACAGAAATGGAGAGGGCGACCTCACCTCCCATACCTACTACACGACGATGGACGTACTAACGTTGCTCCCTGCCTCGACTGCCGACGCTTCCAACGCCGAATGCTGAGCTATCCACGACCACGAGGGTTTTGCCTTTTGCCACTTCATCGGGACTAGGGTTCGCATCACATTTGGAAGACTACACAAGAAGGGTATATTCCTACCCGGTTATGATTATTAGGCCCAGCATTGCGTTTGAGCAACAAAGAAAAAAAAGGTCCACATACCGAAACTACGTCGTTCGGATCAAATGGCTGATAAAACTAAACAACCCAGTTGGTCGAACCAACCAAACGTTTACCACCCCAGACCCTAAACCGGTTTACTACATCTTCACTCGTTCAACACCGGTTTAACCGGCCAAACCGTTACCACCCCGACCTAAACTCACTCCACCCTACTTAATCGTCGACAATTTTTTGCCACCACACTAACTAATCCAACCCTTTACAACTTCCTTTACAACCTGCATCATACGTTCGAAGCTTACATTGCCATTCTTATTATCCTAAACTTCACAACCTCACCCCGGTACCGGTTCGAACCAACCCAACTACGGTTCGAACCAACCCAACTACAGTTCGTATTGTCACCATGCATACCGAGTCCCAACTATTGAATAAATATACGAATCGTTCACTTCATCTCAAATAAGTATACCTTATACACCAGCCAAAGACAAGCATGCCGAATACGTTATTCACGAACAACGAATGACTCTACCTATTATAGCACATGCTTTCCTTTGACTATTATATAATCTCCTTCGAGACTTATCATTACTTTAACACAACTATTTCCCCACTTTTATTGACTCCCAACGAAACTTTGATTCACGGTCACATAAGAAGATTAATTCCTATGACACTTGATAGACCGGCATCGTATAACGGAACGGATGGATATGACGAGGCCATGGTTTCCCTTATCGTATGACTAGCATAACATATTTCGTTTCATTCCGTTATTTCTCTCTCAAAAATTCTATAACGCACACATTTAAGTTACTTCTAGTAAAGTTACTACCATATGTACAACTACATCTCTTCCGTAATGACAAGCACTCGTTACACAATATTACATTTTCATGGAAGACATCAATGGTTACCATTCAATCAAGGCATCTACCTTCACTGGAATACACTCTAATGTATTCACCATCGACCTTCCCTTTTTCTTATTCATCTTAAAAAAGGGACATTTTCCTCACCCTTTTCCAATTTAATTCCATAATTTCTCTTCTTCCCACTAACAAATTTCCCAATCAAACCCCCCAACTTTTTAATATTGGGGTACATTCGGATCCAATTGCAAAACAACCATTGGTTCAAACATTTGCGGCACGAATATTTCTTACTCCTTTACAAATAAATTAATTTTTCCTAAATTTCACCCCTTTGCCAATATTAGAAAGTCAACCGAGATTCTTTTGCTTTCTCCTGACACCTTCCACAAACATACCTGTCCTTCTCTTCCCCGTACACCACTTTTGTCGTCCTCTTTGTTTGGCACGAAACCTAACCACCAACACAGTCAAAGTACTAAAAAATTGAATTTAAAAACATAAACCTATCTCTTTTAACATTCTAAAATATTTACTTACATACTAATAAAAAGATAAACTACTCATATAAAGAATGCTATGTACACAAAAAAATTATTGTATTTGACAAGGCTAAGCAACTATGGTTTACTAATGCTTCTTCCAAAATAGAGTACATACGAAACAAAATTTGGCATTACTCTCCATATATATAACTTTTCCATTTCATACACATGTGGCGTGACTCACTCTTCATGTTACGTGTTTACTAAATTTTCGTTGTCCCATATCTAACCAATTGTAGACTAGCATCACATCTACACTCAATCCAAAAACATTCTCCCTAACATGCCAACGTCTTGGTTTTTAATTTTCTTTTCGACAACCATCCACAACACTTTCATCACTTACTAACATAAATTAATGATATAGTTGGGTTCCAATGTAAAAATGACCACTCTTTATAAAAATATATCACACAACATTTTTTGTAATATCAAAACACACATTAACCTTAAAAACATTTCTCTTATCTAAACATTAATAGCGCTCGTATACGGACATCCTCTTCTGTTCTTATTTGGCTAAATATCAACCCATAACATTCCCACAAGTCTCCACCATAGGTCTTCTTCAAGCTGCCTTTTCAAATCCATTATCTGCATTTTTTAATTTTTTTCCCCTTCTACTCCTGTTCTTATTTGCCTCCACCGCCACGGACCAATTATTTGCCTTGAGGACCAATTATTGGCCTCCTCCTTATGAAATGTTGTTTTAACGCGACTATGGCCACGGACCACTTATTTACCCAAGTCCAAGTCCATCTCTCTTTAACCAAGGCAGGTTATGAATAAAACAACTTCTCTCAACTATGCATAAGGCCAATCAAACCACCAAGCCAGCAGCCCACTGCAACAGTCCAACATTGAGGCCCAATACATAACCACATACTTTCACTTAAATCCTCATTTAATTACCTGTCACTAATCTGCATTCTAACTGCGCACGGATGCCGATAAAGCCTCTGTCTGCCTGCATCATTTCATGCGCTCCCATTCCTGTCCGCCCAGTTAACCCCGTCAAAGTACGTGGCTTCTTCAAAACCACACACTCACCTTCATCATGTGATTACCGTTCACAACATCATCACGTTAGCAATGGCCTTATTAATTTATTTAATTAATGTTAGAAAAAATCGGTTCAGCCCCTAAAAACCGGTTCACCAGTCATACTGTTAAAAACCAACACTGTTATGAAACACAAGGGCAAAATCGTAAATCAGTCCATTTTGAAAAAAATTATAACGTTTGTGACTAATTTTTGCATAAAACACGTTTGTGACTAAATTGATTTTTCAGTTAAACCTTTATGACCAAAATAATAGTTATCCCTAAGTAGAAATTTGACAAACAAAAATTCATCTAAAATTTGTTGGAAAATTGTTTGAAAAAATTTTGGACGAAATTTTAGACAGAATATAAATTAGCAACGAGGGTTTTTGAGGCGAAAAAAATCCGTCTGAATTTTGTCCCAAAAAAATATTTGTCTCTAATTTGTTTCAAATTTATCTCAATTCTGTCTCAAAATCTGTCCAAAAAAAGCAAATTTCTAGTAGTGCAATTGAAAAAGCTCTCTCATCCTTTTCAGGATCAAATCTTTCTCTCCGGAATGACCTCATCCTCTCCTCCGATCATCGATACAATAGAACAAATTATATTTTAGTTCTTGATATTTTGTTTTATAAGTCAAATAGGTCTCCTTTAGAGATCAATATAAATGTTTTAGGGATCAATTTAGCTTTTTTTTTTTTTGGACTTGGGCAAGGCCCATCAAACCTACCCGTTCCCCACTAACCCTATACTCGACCCGCTTGGAAGTGCAGCAGGATCACTTGAGCTCCATCAGTGTCTTCGTTTCCCATCTTCTCGATTCTTCTCATGGAGGCGCCGTCCGTCATCGCTCGGGAGAGTCCGCCATCGCCGAGGGAGAAGGTCGTGCCGTTGCCGAGGGAAAGGGTCGTGCCGTCGCCGAGATAATGAGTGGCGCCGTCCACCGATTGAAAAGAATTCTTCGTCGGTGCTGAGATGGATTGATACGCTCCAGCCGTCGCCACCAGGAAGAGACTTCGCCGTCGGCGAGGAAGAAGGATCATGTACTGTTCCGAGGCTGCTATCACATCTTCTGGGTACTGCGACGGCGCTTCATTCCTGCAGTGAATGCTGCTGTGTCATGCTACTGCTTCTAGCGAATTGGAAGCATGGTAAAGTGGAAGAGACGACCAGGTCTCCGTCGATCCTCCTTGACGGGTAAGAATCTACGAGGCAGAATTCAAAGATTAGGGTGGTCTCCGACTCTACAGAGGAGACGGGTAATAAGCCAAACAGCTAGTTGCAGGTCATTCTGAATCCCTAATGTTCCGATTTCTGCTCTGTCTTGTTGCTGTTTCCATTTCTTTTGTTGAGATGAGATCTATGGTTGTAGGTAAACTCTGATTCCAAGTGATGTTGGCAAGGTCTTGTATCTGATAAGTTGCAAATTGGTGAGTTAGCCCATTTGCCTGCCTTGGTGTCCAGGTAAACCCTAGATCTTGAAACCCTTGGCCTAGAATGATTATATCTTGTAGAATTGGAACTATATCTACTATGTATGGTTTGGATTTTATTGCTTGATAAAGCTCTTGGCAATCTGTTTCAACCACTAGCTTGTTTAGTTGCATTTTGTTTGCTTGTATTTGTGCTTCCCTAATTGCCATGGCTTCCATTGATAATGCAGATTTGGCCTGGGTTCTTGACGTTATGACCTCTATTAGTTTGCCTTCGTTGTCGCGGAACACTGCAGACATTGCACCTGTGCCTGCTCGCTAGCAGTACGCCCCATCGGTATTGCACTTAAGTCGATCCATGGGGGGCAGATTCCAGGTAACAATATTTTGAGAATTCCTCTGTTGTGAGCTATTTGGTCTTGTTTGCTGCTGAAATCCTGCAAATTCTATTTCTGAAATGTTGGCTCTGAGGATTGCTTGTGCCGGAAAGATCTTTTGTCCTTTAAATATGTACTTATTCCTTGCTTTCCATACTTCCCACAGTAGATATCCGACTTTGCTGAAGTGTTCGTTGTAATTGGTTAATTTATCTTCTTTAAAAGATTTCATTGTGTCTTCTAGCCACCTTCCCAGTGATGTTATTGTGAATTTAGTAGGGCAACATTGTATTTGTGACCCGAACCATGCCGCTCTTGTCCAGTTGCACAGTAGTAGCATATGTTCTGTTGTTTCTTTTTCCTGGTGGCATATAGGGCACATATTTGTCTGGCTTAATTTTCTTTTGTGTAGGTTGTTGTATGTTGGTAGAAAATTGTTAACTGCTCTCCATATAAATCCCTTTATTTTTTGTGGGACTTTCACTTTCCAAATTTCTGTCCATATATTTGATGCTGGTGAGCTTGTGGATGGTGCACTGTGCTTGTTCTGTTTTGTGATATTTTTTGCGATTTCGTACCCCGATTTCACAGTGTATGTTCCACTCTTAGTTGCCGACCACACGAGCTCGTCTATGCCTCCTGCTAGGCTTTTGGGCGTTTGTAGAATTTTAGTAGCATATTCTAAATCAAAATTCTGCATTATTGTTGCTTGGTCCCAATTCCCATCTTCTCTAGTTAGCTCAATGACCTTATTTAGAATGGAGTTCTTTGTGTTATAGATTTGTCCATTTCCTAATACCCAATTATCTTTCCAAATATCAATACTTTCTCCTTTTCCAACAGCCCATCTTCCGTTGCTGAGAAAGAAGTCTCTTCCGTGCATTAAGCTTCGCCAAACCCAAGATGCACCACTCTTTACCCTTGCTGTTTTTATCTCCTCGTTAGGGTAATATACTACCTTTAGGATTTTAACCCACAATACCTCCGGATTATGCATTAATCTCCATACTTGTTTCGCTAGCAACGCTACATTCTGTAACTGGAAGTCCTTGAATCCCATTCCCCCTTCTTTTTTGTTCTTCGTTATATTTTCCCATGCTTGCCAATGTATCCCGCGGTCCTTCCCTCCCGAGGCCCACCAAAATCTGGCTATCTTAGAGCTTAGACTCTTGCAAAAGGTGTGCGGAAATTTAATTACGCTCATTGCATATGCAGGAATTTTGCCACACCTTTTCTATGGCTAATGTACATGGGTTATTTAGAAATACTATTTTTTGTGGTTAACCCAGATTGTTTTGCCACATAATTTTCATAGCTAATATAATTTATCTTACCACATTTTTTAACCGTGGCTAATTTCCTTTCCATATTTATTAATATGTTCAAAATTTTAAACACTAACATATACAATAAAATATTAATAAATAATAAAACATAATATATAGGGGAGACATTATTTGTGAATTAAATGATCATAATATCTTAAATGAATAGAAATAATGGTCTAACCTATACATTATTGTTCTTATACGTAGAAAAAGAAAACCAAATGTTAATTTTCTAAATAACAAAGTAGAAAAAAAAAGTTAACTCTAACATAATTTAAATAAAATATAACTAAAAACAGAACTAAAATAAAAAATTACTACAAGTCCTCATTAGAGTACACATTTTAGTTTTCCTGAACATAAGTTCATTAATGTTTGTGCTTCTTCATTAATATAACTTTCATCCTTTTTTTTATCAAAATTGATAAGATAATTTCACTTCAATAACCAGCTCTTAATTGTTTCTCTTAACATAATAAAAAGAAATAAGTAGTACATATCATCTACACTTTTGAGAAATAGTAAATAAATAAATAAACAAAGAAAGTAATAAAAAAGTAGTACTAGATAATCAACATAAAGTTAGTTAACACTAACCAACAAAAACTAATCATCTAAAATACTAAAATTTATCATAAAAAATAATAAAAATCTAAACCAAAGTCAATTTGCACGCACGCCCTAGCGTACTTTACTTTCCACGCTCAGCCTCTTTAGTTGCACCATTCACCTTGATTGGCTCTCCAATGCAAGCAGCAATTCTTTTCATAGTCCGTTAACTATAGTAACAAATATTGAGACCTGAGATTCGAATTCAAACCAAAGTTGAGCCAAATGACTTCTCACATGGTTAAAATGATTGGCTCCAAGACTTTACTCTAAGATAGTACCCATTAATCATTCATGCCCCCTAAGCAAGACATTTCCTCTGTCCTCTTTGTATACCACATTTTACTAGAAAACAACCAAAACCAACATCGAGAATCTCATATCTGTCCCGCAACTTCCAAATATGCTTCAAATGGTGCACTAATGCGGTATAACTAACATGTTTCTCAAGAACCTTAACAACAATAGAATCGAGATGAGACTCCGAGATTGCTTTCCTTCCCTCCTCCGTAAAAGTGATTCAAGTGGGGGCGTTTCCGTGTCTCTTTTCCACAAGTGCTAGCCGATCCCCATCAAGGTCATCATGAAGAACAAATTTCTTCGGTTCAGAAGCGTCTACAATTTTATCCCGAAAAAACACTTTGAAAACCTTGCGTAAAGACGCATCCCGTTGCCCATCCTCAACCCCAACGCTTTTCTCCTTATTACTTTGGTCAGTTTTGTCGAATGCCGACAACTTCACCATGTTCTTCCCTCGAAAGGTCTCCCCTGCTCACACCTCCACTCATTGCTCTAATATATGGGTTGTTTCTTCAAATATTTCTAGACTTTTCATTTAATAATTAATGTATACAACTATGATAATTATTATATTTGATAGGTCTATATTTTAAAGGGAAAAGTATGTTTTATGCCACAAATGTGTATGGCGAAAATCAGTTTTGCCACAATCATTTTTTTTTCTCAAACCTGCCAGAAACGTATGAAATTTTTTTTAAAAGACACAATTACCATTTTGTCCCGGGACAATTATTGTTTATTAATGTTAGTTGATTTAATTTTAACTTTATTTGTTATTTCTTTATAAATAAATTGAAAGAGAGAGAGAAAGAAAAATAGAAACCCTAAAATCTCAAATTGGAAGAGTATATACAGCATAGAAAAGAGAGAGAGAGACCATCATCGGAATCGGACCCGTTTCTCCCTAACGGTGTAGCGTCGTCCGCCGTTCCGTCCGTGTTGCCTCGCCGTCGTCCCGATCTGAACCACCAACGCCCTGCCTCCGCCTTTCTTTGCATCACCGTCGACCTCAAACGCTCTGCTGCCACCTTTCCCTACGTTCATCGTCGACCACCATACAGCTGCCCCTTAAACTCCCATCGTCCGGTCACCACTCCGTAGCTGAAACTGCCGGAAACATCTTTGGTGTCTGTCTTTAGATCAAGGTGAGCAGAGGCGCTGTTTTCTGCTGCCGTCATCAACAATCTCAACGCCGTCCATAGTAGTCGCCTGTCCTCCATTGTTGCCGCCAGCTGCAGGTCCAGAGTTATCCACTGACGCTTCCAGCAGCAGGTTCCGCAGCTCCGCCTTCTCAGCAGAATCTACTTCTTCCGATTCCAATCAACTCATTTTCTGGACAAGCTTTTCATGGCAGTTTGGTTTGCTCCCTATCTTTCACTATCTTAAATTGCTGTTTGTTTGGTTAGTTGTTATTGGTGTGGCTGTTGGCTCTACATTGTCTAAAAAAGGTATAGAAGAGTGGGAGAATGTATTGGATTGGCTCAAAAGTGTTCCCCTTCAAGATTTCTGGGAAATTTTAAAAGAAAGCGTTGATTCTGTTGAATATAAACAGAAATGTATATGGAAAAGAGCTTGAAAAGCAAATACTTATGCAGCAAAGACCATAGGATATTATCAACATTGTTGAGCATGTTACTCATATGCTAGACATGAAGGAATTGTTCGTTGCTAATCTTGTGTGTGTGTTTCGCGGGAAGAGAAACGTCCTCATTAAGGAGGAAGGGTATTTCCGTCATCACACATTAAACTTGGTGTCTTTAATGTAAATTTCATATGTTTCTGGCAGGTTTGAGAAAAAAAAACGATTATGACAAAACTAATTTTTACCATATACGTTTGTGGCATAAAACATACTTTTTCCTATTTTAAATATCAATTGAAACAGAAATTGAGTGAAAAAAGAAATAGATATTGAATAATAAATGTGCATAGATATGTTATGATGATAATTACCAAGAGTCAGGTAAGAAACGTTGTAAATGAAGAGAATTGGTAAGATTTATTCTTTTGGAGTGTTATTCACGCTCCTTATGTGCAAGTATTATTCAACATAATTTTTTATATGTTTTTTTATTCTATGATTTTGTATCCTTATTGTAATCTTAAATAAATGCATAACACAAATCTTGAAAATACTTTTTTATCATAAATTTTGTTTAATAAATATTAAGATTAAAATAAAGAGTTTGTTTGGATGTTATTATTTCATAAGATGTTTTTTCATCTTTTTTATTCTAAAAAAAATGTTTTTAATATAGTAAATAAGCAAAAAAGTACTTTTATATTATTGTAAGCAAACATAATTGATAAATTAAAAGATATTATTATATGAGATATCCAAACATAAAATCACTTTTACTTTTACAAAATATCTTTAGAAAAAAGATAACTCGAAAAAAATCTTTTACGAGAAGATCGTCCAAACAAGCCCAAAATTAAGATGAGATAAGATTAAAAATTAAGATAAAATTAAAATTAAGATTAAGATATTAAGATTAGGGCAATACTCTCATGATTAAAGAGAAAGAGTTCACTAGGTGATGAAAGAGGTGTGTCGTTTTATTATTGGACGCTTGTAAGTCTTGACTAGGTAGTTTTGAAAATTGTATCTGTCATAGCAAAGGCGTCAGTCTTGCTGTCTCCTCTTTTCATAATGAGTTATATTATTATTTTTTTTTTGGTGAGCATAATGAGTTATATTAAGGGTAAAGGACATTTGTGCCCCCGACTTTTAAAAAATCGTACATATATACCTCTCATCATTGGTAAATACTTATATATCCCCAACCTTCGAAAAAATGGGACATTTAAGACCCTCCAATAATTTAGGCTTCCAAGTGGCAATGGAAACTGCCTATGTGCCCAATAATAACGTAACGGATTATTGGTCTCCATTCATGCCACATAGATATTTTCCGTTGCCACTTGAAACTCCAAATCAACGAAAGATTTTGGGTGTCCCGTTTTTTCGAAAGTTGGGGATACATAAGTATTTACCAATGGTGAGGGGTATATAAGTACGATTTTTTAAAGATCAGACATACAAATGTCCTTTACCCTTATATTAATCAAATGCCTTAATCAAAATGTGTTAAATTATTTATTTTTGGGGCTTTTTTGTGGACCGTTTACTTTATTTTTGGTATTTGTATTGGTGGATCGTTTTACTTTATCGGCCATGCTATGGGTCTATTACTATTTTTTTTTTTTTTTTTGAAAGTGGGTCTATTACTTAGTTTTGCTACTCCTTTTTCTGACATGATGCACGATGATATATATATATATATATATATATATATATATAAATATATATAAATAAATGGTTAGGAGGTCTAAATCGCAAACTTAATTATAAGCCTAATTTTTATATAAAGAAAATTTTATATTTTTTATATTTTTAATTTTTTAAAAAATAATATTTATGATTGAATTCTTTACCATTTTAAGTATTAGGCCTATTATTAAGTTTATGATTAGGACTCTCTATCACTTCTCTATATATACTACTTCAGCTGAGTTTGGTAAAGCTTTTCGGTCAAGTGCTCCTGTTCTAAAAAAGCATGAGCCATCCTTTTGTGTTTGATAACTCAAAAAGCCAAGGAGCTTTTGCTTCCGGCTTTTGGGAGTATGAGGTGCTTTTGAGAGCCCGCAAGAGTGACTTTTTAAAGCTAGCTCTGACTCTCAAAAAGCAAAATGACAAATTAACCTTATATTTTAATTAAAAAATCAATTTTATCCTCAATTAATTATATATAATTCTACATTAATACATTACATACTAACAAAAAGGTTATTGAAGTAATTTATTACTTTGAGAGCAACTATCAAATAGATTTACTAAACAAGATTTGTGTGGCTTGCTTATTGAGAACAATTTTGACTTATTTTATCAAATAATCATTTTGTGACTGTTCATCAGCTACTTTTTAAAAGCACAAAGAGCTCAACCACTTTTTGAGAGCCACAACATTATCAAACTTCATCTATGAATTCGGTAGGTGTTTATAGAATGAATGTTTCTACATAGGATTTTTTTTTATCATGTACATGAATTAAAAATGTTTATAGGAACATGGCTAGAGATTATTGGACTTGAATTTTAAAAATAAAAAAAAAAACAGCAAACAGGAATGATTGTTTTGATTACGAGTTCGAATTGAAAAAATTCAATAATTTAAGGGGTATATTTTGCTATATTAAATCTAATTAAGTAATTTATTTCTATGTCAATTATAAAATAATTTTGATGTCAAATAAAAGCTACATATTATTTTTGTATTATTTGACATCAAAATAATTTTTATTTGACATAGAAATAAATAAATTAGTTAAACTTAATTGGATAAAATAAACGTATACCTAGTATTATTGAAAAGAGAAAGTCTTGGTAGTCAATATTAGGGAGACAATAAGGAGTTAATATCATTTTTCTTTTTTTTTCTTTCTTCTTTTACCAACTACTATTTCTCTAATTACACTCATTGACTCCCTATTGATCTCCTAATATTGGTTCCATGGCATTACTCTTGAAAAAAATATTACACTAAATATTTTGGTGTTAAGATTGAATTGTATAACTATACTTTGTTAATTCCATGATTAACTATGCGTTTTTTTTCTTTTTTCTTTTTGGGTTGACTATGCACATTATTTAATTTTATTATTTTATGCAAATATCATAGCTGCAAGCATATTTAAATATTTCTTTTGGTATTAAATCTAAATATTTTTTCTTTTGGTATTTTTTTTTTTTTTTTGTCTGAGAGTGAGATTAAGGATTCTGTAACATCAAAGATGGATTGCACTTTTTGTGGTTCAAGAACCCTAAACTCAACTCTAATGTAAAACTCCTTATTATTGCTTTTATTTTCAAGCCCCAAAGTGATTATTCTTGCCTTTAATAGGATAAAAACCTTGATATGCGGGATGCGGCTATGAATATATTATGGCCCAAAATTTGAAGCAAAAACAAGGTACCTCTATCTAAAGTTCTAAACCACCAAAAATAGCCCACTTACTTAATCATCATCATTATCATGGCATTAACATTAACTCTGTTTGGAGTTGAAGTGACCGAGTGACGTAAACACTAAATTATCTGGCACGACAGATGCATTGTTCGTTACAATATCAGCAAGACTTACACGCGTGCGAATCAAGAGGCGCCACATCTCTTTCATCATCTGCTGAATTCTTTCTCTTTTATCATCAAAGCATTACCCGAAAAATTTTTTTTTGTTGGTGGATTGGACAACCTCCAATCTTAGGTTCACCATTCACACACCCACTCACATACACTAGAACCCTTTTTCTACCTGCTCCCTTGTGTGACTTGATGTGAGGTAAACATATTTACCCGAAAGATTAAGTTTAAGATAAGATATTTTAAATATGCGATATAGAGAATTTAGCTTTTTCTTTTTTCTGGGCCATAGACTTTAATCTTTTATTGTTTTTGATCGGATAAGTTTAAGTTTACTAACCTGAAGAGAAAAGGTACCATGACGTTTCTGTAACTTGGGGTCTGTTTACCATGAAATTATCCAACCTCTACTACCAATTTTGGGCCCACCCAATAATAACACAAAATGAAAAAAAAATAAAAAAAAATACATGGGTAGGTCGGGTCTAGCAACTATGAAGCAACCCATTTCGTCAGCAAAAACCCTAATTCTTACTAATATAAATGTTGGACTTTTTTGTAATTTTAGTCCTCTCCTTTATATGATCAAAATGTGCACTACCTAACCCTAATTCACTGCCTCACTCTCCCCTCCCCACACTTCCAGACACGAAGCTCGCCGTTCATCGACCGCCTCTGCACATCCAGGATCCAGGTAATCATCTTCTTTATTTTTTTTTATATTTTTTTGGTTCCTGTTCCGGTAATGTGGTTGCTAATAATCTGCATTTGTTTGGTTGGTTGATCTTCTATGGATGCATTGAATTTTTTTTTTATTTTTTTTAATATTGTTGCTGTTTTTGTTCCTGTTCCTGTTCTGGTTCCTAATAATCTGCTGTTTTGGTTCCTTTAATTTTTTTTTTTTGGTTCTTGTTCCTGTTTTGTTAACATGGTTGCTATTCTTGTTGCTAATATGCATTTTTTATTTTATTTTTTTGGTTGCAGTTTTGTTAATTTGGTTGCTAATCTGCATTTGTGATTTTTTGGTTGCTGTTCTTGTTGCTAATCTGCATTTTTTATTTTTTTGGTTGCTGTTCTTGTTGCTAATATGCATTTTTTATTTTTTTGGGGTTGCTGTTTTGTTAATTTGGTTGCTATCTTGGTTGCTAATCTGCATTTGTGATTTTTTGGTTGCTGTTTTGTTAATCTGGTTGCTGTTCTTATTGCAAATCTGCATTTTTTATTTTTATTTTTTGCTGTTCTGATAATCTAGTTTCTGTTCTGGTTGATGTTCTGGTAGAGTGAGAGATCAGAAGAACCAAAGAACAAAAGATGGCGGTGCCTTTGCTCTCCAAGAAGATTGTCAAGAAGCGCGTCAAGAAGTTCAAGCGCCCTCAGAGCGACCGCAAGATCTCCGTCAAGGTACCTATATTAGCACATTCACCCAATTCAATTTTCTGATTACTGTATCATCTATCGCTTAATATTTGGTACTGATTCTCTGTTTTGTATATTTTTTTTTGTTTTTGTTTTTATTTAAATTAGATGTATTTCATTGTGTGGTGTTCAATTGAAGGGAATTATTTAGTTGCAATACTGAATATAGAAAGGATTTGATCTTTTTTCTCTGATGGTTTTTGTGTTAGCATGATTTTTCTAGGGTTTTTTTTCTGTTTTAATTTTTTGTTATTCTTTTTTGTATTTCTGGTTAAATGGGATATGAGAATAAGTTTTAAAACCAAGTCTTACTCTTTAATTAAATTCATGGTGATTCATTGACTATCTGATCCCAATGATAAATTATAATTTGTGTTGTATTGAATGGAGCTGTTTTCTTTTTGTTATTTATCATTTATTTTTCTATTTCTAACATGTCGACGTGATGAGCTTAGACCCCTATTTTTGTATCTTTGAATTAAGTGTTAGAAACTTCATGTTTCGAATGTTAAACCTCATTTTTCTCAGAAAATTGTTTCTCTAAAATTTTAAAGTTTTCTAATATTATTTAATGATAAGTGATGATAATTATCCATCAATTCTGCAATGAAGTGATGATTTCCAACAAACACTACAATTTAATCGTATGCATGCTTTAATATGTTTGTTTTTGTTAGCAATCCACTACCACAGCATTTCAAATGTGCCTCATTTCATACTCTGAAAACATTATGTTTTGGGATTCATATTGGATTCCAATACATTTTGATGAAATTTTTGTTATACTCTCTGTAGTCTGTGACTATTAAACAAGAATCACCATCTTTTGGCTGAGATTTCCAGATTGGTACACTGTGTGTATTGCCTTTCATAATAATGAATGATTGTTCTTTGTTCCTCTTCCTCTATGTCATGACTCAAAGACTTCTGAATATTTGCTTAACGAGTTTGAAAATGGACTCTGATATCTGCCTAAGTTTTTTTATTATACATAATCAATGCTTGGAACCTAATTTATCTGATTTGTTGTTTAGGCTGCGTAACCTTTTTTTGCAAGAAAAATTTGTTCGATTGGTTCCTTCTGTTCTAATTTAACAACCTTCTGTGTTTGTTATTTACAACAGGAAAACTGGCGCAGACCCAAGGGTATTGACTCTCGTGTCAGGAGAAAGTTCAAGGGATGCACCTTGATGCCAAACATCGGTTACGGCTCAGACAAGAAAACCCGCCACTATCTCCCAAACGGTTTCAAGAAATTTGTTGTGCACAACGTGAAGGACCTTGAACTTCTCATGATGCATAACAGGTGAATTAATTCAACATAACTTATGAAAATGCATTTTCACAGCTTTGCATTATTATTAGATCAAATGCTAATGTTTTTTCTTTTCAATATTTGAACTCAGGACATACTGTGCTGAGATTGCTCACAACGTTTCCACAAGGAAGAGGAAGGAAATTGTTGAGAGGGCCGCCCAGCTCGATGTTGTTGTGACCAACAAAACTGCCAGGCTACGTAGCCAGGAAGACGAATAGATCTGAATGTGTTGGAAAGTTATTTAGGTTTTGTAGTGTTGTTTGTTTCAGTTTCATGCTATCTACTCGAGTACTTATATTGCTTCCATGCTATATTCCTTCCTATTATATTTCTATCACAGAATACTTAAATTTTGATACTATCTACTTATCCTGGTTTTAGTTCCCATTGAGGCCTTTGAATCTTTTTTTCTTGCAAAGAAAAATAAATGCCAAAATTGCCCTACTTAAACTGCTGCCAAGGGATTAGTCACTATATTTGGTGGTTTGGCATGTGGATTTTAAAGTTATCTGTATCTATATTCCAAGAAGTCTTTATGCATAAAATCATGACTTTTGAAAGCTATATAGTGTGTAAAGTTCCTCACAAGTTCATGTAAATATTTGTAGTGTCAGTTAAACACTGATAATGTAATTTTAATTCATAAATACGCAGTAAGAAACTTTGATATTGAATATAAATAATCTGATATGTGTCAGATGAAAATTAATCTAATCAATGTGGCTAGATTTGAGTAATACAGACATACTAATTTTAATTCAATTTGTCTTCTACAATTGATAAAAGGGATTAATAAACAAAGCAATATAATTGGTAGAACATTAATTCCAAAAGAGAAAGTTTAGGGAGCTCATAGTTTGTTAGCTAATAAGAGGCCAATAGATTTTTTCCTTCTTTTCTCTTTTCCCTTTTATCACTCACTATTTCTCTAGTTACACTGATGGGCTCCCTAACATTACTCATTCCAAAATCAATAGAAATAGTGAAGAAGGATCATGGGACCACGGTATCTTGAGATTGAAGAGTTCACACTACATGCAAAGAATATCACTTGCCTAGGAGAACAGACATCAACAAATCTCAATAAGGTACTAATTAATCATATAAACAAACCTTGAATATGTTATGCAAGTAAGAATAAGAATCAGACACTTTTTTTTCATCTTGCCTTGTATACGAGGCATGAATCATCATCTTTACAACCCTACAAGGGCCTTGGCAAGAAAAGAACCAAACTTTCCATTCACTACTCGGTATATAAGCTTCTCCATCAGCTGGCACAAAACACATGTATAACTTTTTATGGTTCTGAAATTCCCATTTAGCTCTTTAATTTTGCAGCTTTTGCCTTATCCTAAACTACATAGAAGATAGAGTCATAGAGAGATGGCAAACGAGCAAATGAAGCCTGTAGCCACGTTGCTTTTGGGGCTGAACTTCTGCATGTATGTCATAGTTTTGGGCATTGGTGGATGGGCCATGAACAGAGCTATAGATCATGGTTTTGTCATAGGTAAAGAGAAAAAAGAGCATTCTTAATTACTTAATTTTCTTTTTCTTCTTATGTTTACTCCAAAGTTGGTCTAACCACCTAAAGAGATGCCCTTTAAAATGTATCCCAATTTTAAGTAAAATTTTCACTTAATTTTATAGTGCCATTTAAAATTATGTTGAAATTCTCAAATTTGGTCTTGATATATGATTTTAAGAAAAGTTATCAATATGGGTTCGATTAGTATACATATATATATTTGACAATTAATTTTCGACACGGTAGGCAACATCTAATATATATTTGAAATGATGATAAATGGCAGGTTCAGGGCTTGAACTACCAGCTCATTTTTCACCAATACAGTTTCCAATGGGAAATGCTGCAACTGGGTTCTTTGTGACATTTGCGTTGATGGCTGGAGTTGTTGGCGTTGGATCAGTCATCTCAGGAATCAATCACATCCGTTCATGGACTTCAGAGAGCTTGCCATCTGCGGCTTCTGTTGCCACCATTGCTTGGACCCTCACACTTCTTGCCATGGGGTAATTAATATTCTAATCTCCACCTCATAAGAAAAGAATAGAATTCAATAATTCATATTAAATTTTGTTTATGTTGTTGCATGATATAAATATATGTAGTTGCTGAGTTTTATGTATGGTATATGATGTGTGCAGCTTTGCTTGCAAAGAGATTGAATTGAACATCAGAAATTCCCGCCTGGTAAGAAAGTAGAAATTTTCCTCCACCATTTCCAAACGAGAAATTATATTTGCACGTAAAAATCAACCATCAAAATCAGTCACCAATATATTTATGTATAAATACATATAAATACATGTATAGTTTTATTATTTTCAATATGTATCTTGTATTTTAATGTATATTATACACTGTTGGCTAATTTTAGTGGTCGATTTTGGTATATGAATAGGATAACTCTTTTCGAATAATTGTTTAGGAAGTGGATAAGATGTTTAACAGTATGAAGTGTTCTAATATTTTTAATCTTTCATTTTAAATTGATTTCAATTATAAAACGATTTTTGGTTAAGATCTAACAGCCAAAAAAACTGAAACACTTAATACAGAAAACTTGATCCCCTTCAAATTGTTTATTCTTTTATTTTTACTTTTAATGTTTTATGTCTTCAAATTAAAAAACATTTAAAAAACTAATTGTATTTTCATAATTTCTTTTAAAGAAATAAAGAAAAATAAATATTTATTTAAAAAGTTTATGTAATAAAATCTTCTCTATTTTAATTTCATTTATACATTTGTTTAGTAACACTAGAGAGGAGAGAAAAATATAATTAAATTATAGATAAAATAAAATTTATTTATACTAATTTTATAATAAACAATAATTCTAGGTGAACAAGTAGTTTTGGCCAATCAAGTTCAACCAAGTCATTTATTTCTATGCTAAATAGAAGACTATTTCGATGTCAAATAAATCTTTATTTAGATGCATTTTTTTTATACTATTTGATATCGAAATAATATTCTATTTAGCATAGAAATAAATCACTTGGTTGAACTTGGTTAGCCAAAACCATTTGTTCAAATAGCATTACCCAATTATAAATATATTTTATTTTCTCATTATTTCAATACTTTTTTATTTTTAAATCCATGTAAACATTTAGTCATCCAAAATAAAATCCATGTAAACATTTAAAATTAAGCAATGATTTGATAATAATAATAATAATAATAATAATAATAATAAAGGAAGTATTTACTGCCATATTGTTCTTGAAACATAAAGAATCAATAGATTTTACAAGTTCTGGATGTTTGTCTTTACAAGAGATTTGGTATGTCCAATTTTGCAGAAAACAATGGAGGCTTTTCTAATTATACTTTCAGCTACACAGTTTTTCTACATTGCTGCTATTCATGGAGTTGCTTCACTCACCAGATAAATTAAAACTTGATAGCTTTTTATTGTGTCTTGGTTGATGATGTGCTTGCCCCTTATTTTATTTTTTCCATCAATTGTCTTTTTTGTTTGTTTTTCTAACTGAGTGTACCTATTTAATTAATTTGTGATGTAATTATTTCATGATTTGATTTGGATTTGGCTTTGGATTTGTGTATATTGAGAATAAGTTGTGTACAAACGCTATGAATAAAATCATTTGAACCATTTTTATGTTTGTTGCAAAATCTTCACTCTATTTTTAACCCAACTAACCAAATCTTCACTCTTTTATTTATTTCACGAACAATAGAAAACTTTATTCACAAATAAGCCTAATGAGTTTTTGTAAATTAAAAATGGTTAATTAGATCAAATTCTAATAAGAAACACGGCATTCTAGATTTTGAGCTAACTAACAATTTGTAGCTTTGCTCTGGTTAATTGCCTGAACAATATTATCTTTGTCTATGCATTTTATGTATTCAAGATCAATATATAAACAAGTAAAGATCATACCACGGGTGAAAAATAAAGAATCTTAGTGCGGACATATTCTATTAGAACAGTGCTACGGAATTAATGTTAGGCAGTCATTAGAGAGCCAATAATTAAGTCATTAGAGAGCCAATGTTAAGTAATCATGCTGCTGGGAGTTGAAGTTGGTGGAAGAGGCGACACTATTCTTTGAAATTGAAAAGGGGTTGAAGGTTTATCGGAATTATGGTTCATGGGTTGGAGGAAGAATACAAAGATAACTTTGGTTGCGTATGGAAGAGAGGCGTAGATTGAGAAACTGAGATTGAGAGATAAAGACTGAGAGACTGAGACTAAATTAAGTCTCTTGATGTGTTTGATTTAAAATGTACTAGGAGTCAGACAGAGAGATAGAGATTAAATTAAGTTGATGGAGTCGAAACAAAGGTTAGTATTGAAAACTTTAATGTTAAGGGATGATATTTGAGTTAAAAAAAGTTATTAAAACCTCAGTTTCAATCTTTAGAAATTTTAGTCTCCTCAATCCTCAGTTTTTGAAGATACTAAAAATATTGAAATTTTGAATACTGAGTCTTAATCTCAATCCCTGCTACTATACACACCCTCAAGAAAATTATCAAGAAACGGGTGTCCAAAATTACATTGTATGCATCATGTCAGTTAATAGCTACATCATCATTTAACAGGACACGTCTTCAAGTTCCATTAACCCCACAATGAGAAAACTCATGGAATGGCTAGCCTGTCAAATGTCCATGAAAGACAAGGGTCAACATGTGTACTTTTTTATTACTAAGGACCTCGTAATCCTTCAAGTGTTTTGAAAGGGCCGAGTAAGGTGCGGACTCTTTCTGAAGGCATAGCATGTAATTCCCAGAAAAACAACCAAGCTAACAATAATTAACTGCGATATTACCAGATAAACAATCAAACTAACAATAATTAAGTGCGTTAGAATGAAACTACATAAAAAGAGGAAATGAAAACTGTGTGGTTCAGATTGTGCATTTTCACCATAATAAAAATTAATAAAAGAAAACTAAAAATTAATTAAGAAAACCCAAATAATAATAATAATAATAATAATACTATTTAAAGATTGGAACCAAGTCATGAGTAACTATACTAAATACGGGCGGACACCAAAAAAATACTAAATATAAGTGTTCAGGAATCGAGTTAGTTTGATTTTAATGTAAAATAAGAATTGGACCAATTAAAATTGCCAATTTTTTGTATGTTGACCCGAACCAAACTAATTGTCGAACCAAACCAACCGATTGTGAGTTGGTTCAGTTCGAATAGTTAATTACCTGATAAAACATTAAATCTAGAAAAAAAATTTAAAAAATTAAAAAAATGGAAAAAAAACATATGTCAAGAAATAATTAATAAAGTTCACTGAAAACAAGTCTTTAATAAATTTACTAGGTTAGGACAAGTAATTTATTAAATAATGTTTATATATTGTCATACTTTTTATTTTTTAAAAAATAATATTAAGGATAATTGGGTATATGAGTTGGTTCGGGATCCGCTATTTCAAAATCGATACCTGAACCAATCAAGGTCGAGTATAATTGGGTCCAACCTTTTTAATATACGATTACCTATCAAGTCTTAAATCAATTTAACTAGACTTTTATCCGCGCGATGCGTGGCTAATTTGAAGTTTTTTTTTTAATTTTTTTTAGGTATTTTTGTAAGATATTAATCAAATAGAAGGATTAATTCTGCCAATAAAGAAATCACAAATCAATAAAAAAAAATGATAACATTTGTGATGTTTTATTTTCATGCATGTGGATTGTATTATTTTAAGAGATGAAAATCTCTAAAATACTAAATTTGTGAAGTACATAGTTTGTGTTCTTATTTTTTCTTTTGTTTTGGAGGTCCTTTTTTTTACGTGGTTGTTTTTTCTGGGGATGATTGTTTTCCTTTGTTGAGCTTAAGTGTTTGACGAAAGTTTTGTTCATTATAACTTATTTGTTCCTGATTGTCGATACCACTTTCAGCTGTTGGTTCATTTGTTCTCATGGTTTTGGACCTTTTCCTTCGAAATGTAGTTATCGGTATTAGATCTTCATCGAATGATATCTGCGTCGGTGATTCTGGTTCTTGTTTAATGAGTATAAGTTTGTTAATAAGATTTGTGAAATATGTTTAAGTAAAATAATGATTTTTTGTTTTGCTATTTTGTTAAGATATTAGTATAATAATAATACCTGTTTGATTTTCGCTAAAGATTTTTTATGGTTCTCCTCACCATTTGGAACAAATGTCTTGGTGACAGTGAATTTTTGGGATCCTTCCTTTAGGTTGTAGTCATTTAACGTTATTTAAAAAATGAGTGATTGATTACACAGGTTTTGCAATTTTGATTTGACTTCAGTTGCATCTTGTGATTTATGTAATTCTTCTGCAGTTGCTCCAAGAAGTTTCTTTGCTTCTCTATCCAATAACGGCTGACAAATTATTTAAAGTTAACATTAAAATTAAAAAAGTAATTATTTTTTTATTGTGTTTTATATTTAATTTCTAACATGAAAAAATTTAGACTATCAACCGAGTTGGTTTAAATAGGAACAAACAAAATAAATTGGATGAATTAAATTATCTATATTTATGTTAAAACTTTATGTGCATATTACGTTTCATGTGCTGAGTTTAAATTACATTAATTGAAAATTTTATTATTTTTAAATTAATATATATATATATATATATATATATATATATATATATATATATATATATATTT
>JASCZI010271918.1:72571-136075 GCA_036250425.1 Stylosanthes scabra
TAATTTATTATGTAATTAATTGTTTTTTTGTTTCTCTTCAAAGGTAATGATGTCAATATAATTGACTCTTGAGTTGTTTATAGGAAGAAATAGTAAAATTGGTGAAGTAGCTATGAATTATGAATAGAAAAGAACAACGTGCCAGGAAAAAATGGGAAAAAGGTTAATCTTAAAAAAGACTGCTACCGTACAGGGTAGATGAATTTTTTAGTATCGAACGTTTTCAGTTAAATTATTTTGGTATATTATAAAATTAAGTAAAAACTCTTTTTATGAGAAAACATAAATAAATAAATAAACAAAACTTACTGAAATAGAATATGTTATACTTCTATCATTTTTAACAACAACAATATCTAAGAAAATAAATGTATATGAAAATTATTAAATAAAATATAATCTCATTCATATATAGTGGTATATCAACATAAAATTTGCTACAATCCTTCTTTAAAATTCATGGGTGGTTTTATGTTTGATTTGCGGGAAGGTAAAATTTACGGTGACCTTCCAAGAACAATGATTAAAGTGAAATTCCAATGAAATATAGTGGAATAATCTAGTTATAATAATATAGAATGAATTTGGAATTCCAATGCTGGTTGAATTTCTCTTAAAATATAAGAATATCTTTCGTCTATACCTTGTTTTTCGAAATTGGGCGGCTCCTAGTTGAGCAAGTTCTAGTTCTGCAAAATAACATTTTCTTAATGAAAAAACAGACAAAAGTAAAGTTCTTAACACAAATATAAATATTAAAAACTATCAATGCCCATAAACAATTCTTGAAAGTAGGTGTTTTCTTTTCCTTTTTTTTTTGTTAGGATCTTTCTTCTCGGTTTCAATTTGGCTATTTTGCATATTTAAATTTTGGTGATAGTCATCGATATTAAAAACCTGTGGCCAACATATGAATCACATATGGACAATTGATAAGTATCCATGGTTCTAATTTGAAGAAAAATTCTAATAACACCAACAATATAAAAATTCTAAAGAAAACATAAATATGTATGTTATTGTATATTCTTTCATGACTATTGTGTGAACAACTTAATTGTATTTTATATATTTTTTAAAAAACGAGAAAACCTAGCCGCCATCCCCTTCCCTTTTCCCAATCAGCACCCCCCAAAACCTTCATCACCCACTGCGGTGCCGGCGTCTTCCGCCCCCAACACCTTCACCCATCGCTGGCGCCGGCAGCATATGCATCACTCTTTCCACCCGTCTTTCCTTTTCTCCTTCTCTGTTCCTCCAACCTCTGGGTTTTGAGTGCGAGAGAGTTGCAGTCGTCTCTGTTTTGCCACACCCTCACGGAGCTGCACCATTGTCGTCTAGATTCCATCTCTTCAACAACCTCCCTAACTGGTTCGTCGCGTTCCTTTGACGACTCTTCTGTGCTGCCACCATCGACTTTTCACAGCTGGAATTCTGCGCCTTAGTCTCCTCCCTTCACTGGCCGTCGATCTGCCATAAGCAGTTCTTTACCTTTCATTTTTTGTTCGCCACCCACTGCTGTACTCCCTGCTCCACTACTCTGTTTCAGTCGAGTCATTCCTAATGTCTCTTTTTGGTTGACAACGGGAGTTCTTTTTCATTTCCTTTTGATTCATGGAGCCTGTAAGGAATGGGGATCGGGTGTGGCCCAAGGATCAATGTGACCAAAGGGAATGGAAAAAGGCAGAGTTCAGGAGGCTTGAGGCTATCTCTTTCACTGTTTTTGTGGGCAACTTACCGGAGAATATATCAAAGAAAGAGCTGCATCTTTTGTTTGGATGGACGGGTAAGATTAATGACATTTACATTTCTAGGAAGATGAATGGTAATTATTCGATTTTGTTTGCTTTTATAAGATTTGCAACGAAAGTGGGGCTGTAAAGGCTATAGAGACAATGCATAATATGATTTTGAGAGGAAAGAGAATGTTTGTTGAAGAAGCAAGGACTAGGAGGGATAACAAACATGTTGTAGAATATGGAACTAGATATCAAGTAGTGTGTGAGTCTTTTTCCCGGGATAAGTTTGTGCAAGGAGCAAAGGTTGTGCATGGTAGAGTGTGGGATTCGAGTGTAGATTTAGTGATGTTGTTTAGAGGTGAGGTTGAAGAGCAGGAGGTGAAAACCGGTATTACAAAGGAGATTTTGGATGAGTGGAAACTTGTAGAGGTCGAGCAGTGTCCTATTTATGTTACGTCTATGGAGAGATATCCTTTGGCTGATATAACAATGTTGAAGTATAATGAAGTTGAAGAGGATCGGGTCAGAACTGTCCTTATAGAGGAGGTAGTGAACGAGTGGAATTTTGCAAATGCTAAGATAGATTCAAGTAACAAAGAGAGTTTGAGCGGACAGAACTCTAATTGGAGCGAAAGTAGAAGTTCAGATCGAACAATTACGTGGCCTTGTGGTGGAAAAAATATCTTAATGAAAAGGAATGAAGGAGCAATAGTGGTAGAGACTTCCCCGATAGATATAGAAAGTGAAGTCATTAAGGTGAAGTCTGGCGAACAAAGAGCGTGTGATTCCATAGGCAATAGTAAGGATGTAGAGTCCGGTGGAGAATGGGTGCCGGAAACTGTGGAGGAGAAAAGAATGTTGAAACCGAATGACTTGGGAGAGTTAGAGTCGAGAATAGTCGCTCGAACAACAGGATTGAGAAACAAGGAAAATCAACCATCAAGGGATTTGGTAGAGAATTATGGTATGAAAGAGTTTTACAAGGATAAAAACTTTATGTCTACATTAAAAGAAATTAATAAAGCTCAAGATTTAAAAAGATGGCAAGCGAAACGGAGAGAGAAGGCGAGAAAGTGTAGACCGAAAATGTCAAAGATACGAGGAAGTAAAGGTGGTTGGTGATCTGTCCAACGTTTCAAGAGTGTGAGAGGGTTGGGTTCAAATAAAGATGGAGATAATAACCGACGAATTTGGCTTAGTGCTAATGTAGGTGGAATGTTGTCATGAGTTTCGGGTTCGTTGTGCGCGAAGCGTTTTTGGTTTACTGAGTTGGAATTCATAGTGGTAAATGAAGGGAGAAGAACCACCATGATAAAAATGGTGTTGCTCGTGTTGCTGGTCAAGCTACTTTTGGTGGAATTCCTTATTGCTATTGGATTTGGCTTTTGTAGGGTCTTTAATTTTTCGGTGTTTCTTTATGTTTTTATAGTGTTGTACTGATGTTTTGTTTTGGTTTGTTTGGTATCTTTATGTATTTCAACATGTACTCTTGATGTATTCTTTTCTCCTTTTCGGAGTCGAGAGTTTAAACAATTTTTCTATAAAAAAAAACTTAATTGTATTTTATATGACTTTTTATTAGAAAAATGATGGATAGATAATTCATGACAATTAATTAAGAAGAATTAAGACATTCTACTAAGTAAAAACATTTTACATTCTATGTGACTTTAGGAGTTGTAATTGTTGAATTATGTCATTTGTGTCAATTTGATGACTTGGCATTCTAAGAGAAACTTGAGATTCTTAGATTGAATGTAGAGCTACCTTGATCTCTCCTTTTATATACGATAAACAACAAAGTTAGGTGTACACATAAAACACACAAACACATCCTAATTAATCACTCCCTCAAGTGAAAATGATTTATATATTTCAATATATTTATATGTATACCTAGCAAAATCGTATTATAAATAAATTAGTTCGATTCGGATCCGCCTGGGTAATCATGTGCCCATGATCACTGAACACAGCTAATACTAAATTAATAATTAGTGCAATATCTAATTTTATTTTACCTTATCATAGACTAATAATATTCTAGAAAATTAGAAATTAGTTTATCTTTTTTAAGAGAATAATTTATTTGTATACTATTGAAAAATAATTTATCTAATATCTTAAAAAATAAAGATCAATTTATCCAAAAAAAAACCGGAATTAATTTACGTGAATTAAGAATTGATAGGGAGCAGGGGTATCACTCTCCGCCATTGAAACCACAAAATAATTTGGTGTTATTTTGTCTTGTACTCTTGTTTCCAAAACCATCCCCATCGCAATTCCCAACTGAGGTTGAGTATCATTTCCCCAGAGAAAAGATTCTATATGGAAACAAGGAAAAATTTTATTTATATAAATAAATAGATGCCAATATCACCAACTTGCTCTAATCAAATTATTGTTACACATTTGTCCTTTTTAATGATATAAATTGTGAAAAAAAAATAGATAATATGTTTGGAGAAATGTCACGTGTACAAATATTTTTGCCAATCAAATTAATTTTAATACAATAAAATGACTCATATTAGTTGAGAAAAAAAGAATGAAGAGGAGAATATGACGCAAAAAAATTGTTTAAATTTATTATAAAAATAACTTATACACCTAATTTTTTTGGGGTATATTTGCCTGTATAACCAAGTATGAAGTATCTCTAACGTTTTAGCAAGGGAAATTTAAAATTGTTCCACCTACTAAATCGCCGTAACATAATAGATTTTATTAACCTACTAAAATGGTAAAAAGTGCGCATAGTTGTGACTAAAGTGTTACAAAATTTAATTTTGATATATTGACATTCTCAGCTTAAAAACATCAGTAAATTTTGACTTTCTTTCTCATTGACCCGTAATTGGTCATTAAAAAAAAAAACGAATGTAATTGCACTATTGTCTAAAACATTTTACATTATCGATACATTAAAATTAAACTATTTGTTTATATTGTAATTTTATATTTCCATTATCTGGAAAAAAGAATTAAAAAAAAACATTAACCAATCACGTCCTAAAGTTTGTCACTTGATATATATTTAATCTAGTTTGTATGTAGCTAGGAAAGACACTAGTGTTTCATACTCTTCTCTTTATTTCTTGCCGGTGAAGTGCAGGAAATGGATCCTTTCCATTTTTTTTTGGTCAACTGTGATGATAAAATATAATCTCTCACCATACATTCTATAAATGGGACCAGTAATAAATATAGTAATAAATACGTGAGAAAAAATGTTTAATAATAAAAAGTTACACTTAACAAAAACTTGAAAAAAAAAATTATAGGATCCATTTTCAGAAGTGTAAACACAAATGAATAATAAAATAAAAAAAGTTTAGATCCCAACTTTTGAGATTCTTAATAAGCTGATATTAGGAGTGTCAATGGAATTTCCACAGGAAAAACTTTTCCACATTTAAGTCCCCATTCGGAGCAATACTGGCGGTTGTGTGGGAATTTTTGACCCCCTAACTGATGCATGAGAATTGAATTCTGTAATTAGGTTTTTTTTTTTTTTTTGACAAGGAATTCTGTAATTAGGTTAAATATATTGCACATACTGGTAAAAAATTTAAAATTAATAACTTAATATTTAACCCAAAAAACAATGAAATTCGAAAAGATTTTAAGACTCGAGTATATACTTATAGAGCTAACCGAAAGTGTTGCTAAGCACAATTACCATAACACTAATATAAAAGAACGTCATATAGAGTATATATGGACCATATAGTTGGGCTAGTTGCCCGATATTTATTCTTATTGTTTTTTTGAAAATTTTAAAGAAGGAAGGTAGATCAGATTAAAGTTTAAACTATCTCAATTTTTCTCAACTTAGTCTCAGGTTTTCTTCACATGTTTGACCATAAGATGAGATCCACGTGCATGTGTTTCTGCAAGAGAAGCAAAAGGCACATGATTTCAACAAAAACTCATTTAACCATTAATACTAATAATATAAATCAATTACACTATTGAGTGAGAAATGATCATTTATATTTATATATAAATAATGAGCATGCAAGCAAGCAATATTAGTGTATACACATTCAATAGTTAACTAGGTTTGCTCAAAAGGAATACAATAATTGTAGTGTAGTTGTTGGTGATTTGAGTATGAGATAATTAAAGGGTGATTTCATTTTCTTCCTAACCTCTTCAGCATAGAAGCATTTAGAGTGCTATAGATCACCAATAAATTAAAAACTAAAGATGAGTACACTAGACACTAGTTTCGGTAAGCTAAGTACTAATCCGTCGTGGATCGAAGCTCTATTTAAAGGTTTGTCACTAGCAGAAAAAAGGTTTTAGTCCACAAAAGACAACCTAAGTAGTCCTAAACTACCACGTCAAATAACCAAATACTAGAAAAAGCATGAGGCTTATGTCATTTTTAAAGCTGTAGTCAAGCAACTCAAAATTTGTAGTGCAATATCAAAAGAAATAGAAAAATTTTATCTTGTAAAGCGTTAAAAGAGAATCTTTGACAATGATGAACAATAAAAACTAATAAGATAGCCATAATGAATTGAGTGAATGGAAGTGATTCTAAAGTTACATATATTGGATACTTTCCATGCTTTCTCCTCTATTAAGAAAATAACTAAATGAGGAATGGAAACACAAAATTTACACACAAGCAGGCATCATCAATTGAATGAGCTACAAGTGCATACTGAAGCTGTCTTGCCATTTAGCAGAAAGTCAGCAGCACATTATAAAGTAGTTATCAAGCGTTATCAAGCGTTAGAACCGCCCTGAATTTGAAAGGTAATGGGAATGGAATTGGCGGCAGAGATTCATTGGTTGTTTCCAGATTTCCACCTAGCGGACAACTGGACAAGGTAGATTTGGAAGGGGGTGCGGAACAATAATAAATGATACTGCTGTAATGACACTACAAGCATTTTACCTTGTGATAGAGTTTATTTAGAAAGAGTTAAAAAGAAATGGAATGGCATGTGACCAAGGGGTGAAATAGAGGCATGTAACTAACTGAGACGATGATTTTCTGTAATAGATTTGATTTGAGGTGGGATTATGTAGGTTGGTGGGGGTGGGAGAGTGCTAAGGGGAGCATCTTAGAAGGTTTAAACACAGAATCAGACTAGGAGAGGACCAAATCTCTCAGACACTCTGCAAGAGAATTCATCCAACTTTATCAATATTATCAACATACAGAACTAACAAAAGGGAGGAGGTTCATACCACATTGGTGACTGATACCAGTTGTGAAAACATGAAATCAACTTTATAAGCTAAGTTGATACCTTTATTCAACATTCAAAACCAATCATTTGCCAAGTTATTTTGAATTGGCAGGGAGTTCAAACTTCAAGGGAATGTAATTTTCCGGGACAAAAGAATTCCTAACCTGTACTTATCTCTCTGAGCCAGATAAAACTTCGAACAGTCCACAGCAATTCAACCAGGAGGTCTTTTGAACCATTCGTGGAGCTGATGCTGCAAGAGGCTGCATATGAAAGCGGAAAATTTAAAACAATTTTCAACCAAAAAGAAAAAAAATTACAAAGCATGTGTTAGATGAACACACACACACACTTAAATGGAAAAAGAGATGTTGAAAAACCTGATTTTCAGAGCATTCTGGAGTTTCAGAATCATTAACATATGTTCCATTTGTGGACTTGGGTAAAGGAATAGTAACCTCTCGTGATAGTACTTCATTGTTGAATTCCTTTGGCTTGGGTTCCTCGAAATTTGATGCTCTATCATCCTCTTTTCTCTTCATACCAAACTCAGTTTCTCCTACTTGAGAGGCTACCCGTTTTTCTTGTAGTGCATTTCCATTTTCACAGCTGTTCACCTCAGATAAAGTGCCTGCTGACTTCACCGAACCAATAGAAGATTCCACAACTGAATTACCAGCCACACGAGCCGGTGCATCTTCAGCCACAGAAGTGATTTTGGCATGTGAAGGATCAATTGATTCAACCAACTCATCATTTGTAAGTGTCTCTTTTATTGAACTACCAGCATCATCCCTCAAGTTCTTCTCACCAACGGCTTCAGCATTCGAACTACCACCGCCGGCTTTCCCATTCTCATAATCCAATTCCTTGGTAGACTTAACTTCCACATCATTTCTGTCGCCATCATCATATGTAAATGTCTCTTTTAATGAACTATCAGCATCATCCATCAAGTTCTTCTCACCAACAGCTTCAGCATTCGAACTAGCACCGGCTTTCCCATTCTCATAATCCAATTCCTTAGCTTCCACATCATTTCCATCACCAATCTCAAGATCATCCTCAGCCTTCAATTCCCTCTTTTTCACATCGCCGAATTCGTCCTCTCTTCCTACCGCTTCATCAATCTTAACATCACTAGTAGGGACTACTTCCTCAGATGGTTGAGCACCTGAAAGGTTTTCCTCCACCACCACCTCCGCTGCCTCCTCATCCCCTTCTTTGAATGGATGCTGATGGTCATCCTCGTGGTCGTGATACACCGGCGAGCCACCATCACTTCCTCTATCATCTTGCGACTTGGACTCATCAATCCCTAAAAATTCGCCATTGAATCATTCAAATTCAGCACCATGCAACAATCAATCAACCAACAAACCCTCAAACACAACCAATCTAACAATCATTAAGTTATCCAAAGGTAGATTTAATTCACTAATTACATAATTAATCGACGGTAATCTCAGTTGAATGTTAAAAAATTAAATTAAAATTAACGAAAACAAGAGAGAAAGAGAGGGAAAATTGAAAAAGAAGCATGAATGCATAAAGATGAGTAGTAGAGCAGAGAAGAGAGACGAGAGAAGAGTGAGTGACCTTGAAGGTTGTTGGTGTTGGTGGTTTGTTTTTCCTTCTTTTTCTTAGCGGCTTTCCTCTTCTTAGCACCTGATGGCATGATTGAAGCAGAAAAGGCCCACACAGACACACCACAAATAATAATAGTGCGCTCTTTTCTGATGTTCCCTTCGCTATATAGTCACTTTCTCTCTCTCTTTTGTAGCGAACAGGGACAAAGAAGTAGTACTCTAGTAGTAGTAGTGTAGTAGTACTATTGAAGAACCCTACCAAGGTAGCTGCAGAGGAAAGGAAGCAAGAAAGAGTAGAGAGAGAAGAGGGAGAGGGAAAATCTAATTTGTAGAGAGAGAGAGATGGAAGTAATAATAGAGTGTTATTATTGGGTGGTAATGGCTCCGCGTGAAACCATTATCCTCCGTTGATGACTCTCTTCTTACTTACACTTGGTTCTCTCTTGTGCAGCCTAATACTCAAATACTGTGTAAGGGTTGAATCTTGAATCCTACTTTCCAATTTCCATTTCAAATATTTACTCGTTTTGAGTCCAATGAATTCAGACACTATTATCAGTATCTCATAATAATATAGGAAGGGATGTCGACTGATTTTTGTCAAGGAGATTCTTACCTTTTTTATGTAAAAATCTTTGTGTAATTGGAATTACTTAGTCATATTTTTTTTAAATAAAATTTGAATCATAATAATTTCAACAGTGCTACAGACCAACGTTAGAAGAAGAAGTGGCGGTCACACAATGCGACAACGGCGAGAGTTGAAGAAGAAGAAGCGATAGTGGCAGCAGGCGGCCTGGCGCGAAGAAACAGCCTCATGCTATGTGTGGTACTGGGGTACAGTCTTCGCCTTTGGAGCACTCATCGAAATGGTGAGATGGTGGAGGTTAGGAAAAGGAAAAGGGAAAGGGGAAAGAGAGGGTCGGAGGATGGTGAGATTGTGGAGGTTAAGGGAAGGGAAGGGAAAGAGATGGACAAAGCTTATTGGCCACTTATTGGCTAGCAATCCTTGGCTCCGTAAACTTTCTCTAATAATTTTATTTGAAAAATAACCATATCTACCCATGAAAGTTGTGAACGCTGTCAAAATTGTCATACAAAAAGAAATTTAATGTTATACCCATAAAAGATGAGTATCTCATGACAAAAATAACCAATCCCTAAATTTTTGTTGACTCTATTAAAAATTGCCTCAAAATTCCTAAACTATCATTGCCTTCACCTTCACCTCCAATAGCACCAGTAGACAACAACTCACCAATACCACCATAACCCTTCACGCCCTCACACTACTGGCCACCATTGCCACCATCCTCTCAGTGTCACCGTCAAATCACTTTTACTCTTATCCTGAGCCAGCACCACAACCACACCACCACTACTATCATCACACCAACAACAACAACAAATTTATAAGCAAATTTAATAACAAAACAATAACAAAAACAAATTAGTTCCATATTCAAAAAGAAAAAAAATTGAATGTAGAGGAGGATAAAGACGATAAGGGTTTGAACTAGCATAGGCAGAGGTAATGTGGCGGCATTTGCTAAAGGTCTGTGTTGCGGTGGCGGCTAAACTTCAGCGTCCTCCATCACTAGCCTTCTCACGGCAGTAGTCGCGCTTACTGAATCCTTTACTTGAATCCGAAACACTGACTTGAGGTTAGTCTGTATTTGAATCTGCAATGCTCAAGAGATTCAAAATCTTCTCAAACCTTAATTGTGCCTTCGATTAGGATGCGGTAATTAGAGTTAGATTCGGGTTTTTTGATAGAGGCAAAGGATGACTGGATTGACGTCGTTTATTGCTATGGTAAGCAGCACCATCGCAACTAAGCTAAGGATGTTGAACAAATATAACACGAAGGTGGTGGTGAAGTTAGGGGGAAAGAAGGAGTATGCGTAGTGAGAAAATGTTGGGGATAAGATGGAGAAGAGCAAGGCTGGGAAAAAGGTTGGGGGTTGTAGTGGTTGTGGCGGTAAGGAGTGGCAGTGAGTGGGAAGGATTGGAGCTGATAATGATGATGAAAACGGTGAAGTGGTTTTTTTTTTTGTGAGGAAGGAGGGTGTGGTGGTGGTGGGTCATGGGGAAGATGAGGGTAGTTTGGGGATTTTGGGATTTTTTAGTGGACTCAACTTAAATTTACTGTTTGGTTATTTTTGTCATAAGATTTTAATCTTTCATGGGTATAAAGTTAGGTTTTTTTTTTAATGGGTAATTTTGTCAGCATCTGTAACTTTCGTGGGTACAAATGGTTGTTTTTTCCATTTTATTTATTGGGATAAAAAAAGCAAGGATATGAAGTTATGAACTTCAATGTTAAAAGGTTAATAAATAGGATGTGAATAGACAAAATTTGTAATCAACGGTTAAAAACTTAAAGTATTAGAGAAAATATTAGGAACCTATATATTTGGGAGCCTCAATCAAATTCCTAATCCTATCTCCCTCTCTCTCTCTTTGCCCCACCGTCATTGTCATCCGTGCCGCCTCTACTTCTTTCTCGCTTTTCTCCCGCTACCGCCACCTATGACGTCGCCACCGCTTCTTCTTTTTCTCCGTGGAAAATCTGAGAGTGAAAGGGAAGCCATTGTAAAGAAACAACAACAACTAGGCTGCTTTCTTAGTTGTTCATGCACAATGTTGGTGCAGGGTGAAGGTCCCCAAACAAAGCAACACATCATCAGTGGCGGCACTAGGCATCACTAGTGGCGACGTCCTTCTCTAGCGACAACGATGGAGCAAATCGCTGACGACGAAAGGCTTTCCCCTTCCTCCTCGCATCTTCGTCCCTTTCTCTCTCCATCTTCATGGTCTCCCTCTTTCTCTCTCTCTCTCTCTCTCTCCTCTGTTTTGCGTCGTATCTTTCTCCTTCTCACTTTATTCCGACCTCAACGACGACATAGTGGTGCAACGGCTATCCTGGTTTCCAACATCGCTGTCTCCCCCTTGTCTTTTCTTCTTCTACTTTCCTTTTTCTTCTCTCTCACTCTTTTTCTTTCTTTCCTTCCTTTACGGATGATAATTTCTTTTCTGTTTGAGTTATAACTTTTATCAATTTCGGATGATAATTCTTTTAGTTTTGAATGATATTTTTTAAAAAAAATTTGGATGATAATTTCTAATTAGACTTAGGGTGGGTTTTGTAAAGCTTTTACTTTTAAAAAGTAGCTTATGAAAATTGTCTTTTAAAAGATAGCTTTTTAAAAGTTGTAGCACATGTGTTTGGTAAAATCAAATAAAAATGATATTTTAATAAGCACAAGCAACAATAATTATATTTGGTAAAATGATTTTAAAATTTAAAATGACTATAATAGATATAAATGTAATAATAAATGTGGATATTTATTAATAAATAGGGTTATATTAGACTTTTCAATTTTGATAAGCATAAGCTATCTTTGAAAAGCTGCAAGCACAAGCATATCGTCTTTTTTATTTACCAAACACAAAATAAGGTACTTGTGCTTTTGAAAAACACCAAAAGCACAAGCACTCATCCGAAAAGTTTTACCAAACTCAGCCTTATTGACTCCTCAATGGTTTTTAATGTTGGTTCCATAACACTGTTGAAAATATTATTATTATAATAGTTTTTTTAATATCTCATTTATATTTTCTAAAATTTTAAAATATATATCTTATTTATAATATCTAAGTACAAAAAGCTATGGGCAACAAAAAATGTTATGAATATACAAAAATCAACCATTTATATTATTAGGTATTTAGGTATGAATATATACTATATATTGTTTCACACAATTTAATGTGTATTTTGATTTTGATTCCTTCTTATATCTTCATGATATTATATATAGAATATTTACTTATATAGAATGCATGTTCTAAAGTCAGTAATCTTTGTTTAGTTTCCAACTTTTGTTTTTTTTTCCTTAACTATTCTTTAAATTAATAACATATTTTTCATTATTTATCAAAATATAGTCGAATTTATCCAAATATTATATATTTGTGTCGTAATGTAAGAATTAATATAATCGTTTGATTTTACCATAAAGTTTGAGTACAATAGCTTCGTTGAAGAAATATATGCATTAGAAAAGTATAAAAACCATTCATTTGAAAGTCAATAGAAGGAAATAAAGAATTATAAATGATAATTTTTATATTATATAAATGATAATAGTTTTAATTTTAAATGTTTAATTATTATTTATTTTTTAATTGGCTTCTTAATATTGATTCGATAGTATTATTATTTTTTAAAATGTTCATATTTTTAAATTATTGACACGACTGCCACTTTCTTTTAAAATGCATGCTAAGGTTGTTCCAAATAATATTAATTCCTATTCCTATTAAGTATTCCTATTAAAAATAATACATTCTATATGGTTTGAATCAAGGACATAAAAAAAAAAGCGAACTAATCTTACTACTATTAGGCTAAATTAATTTACGTTACACTTAATGATTTTTTAATATATATATATTATGAAGTATTGTATTAAATATTATTTTTATATTTATTTAACTATTATTTTATTTTATATTCAATGTTTCTAAAATTAAATTTTTTATTGTATAAGAATATTAAAATAAATATTAAACTGCAATTATTTAATATATATGTTTAAAATTAAAAAATAATAAAATATTATTAATAATTATCAAAAAATAATAACATTAAATATAATATTAAAAAGACTTACTATTTTTAATAAGTTAACAAAATTAGTAATATTATTATTTTTTAATAACTGTACAAAATTATTAATATAATTATTTTTTAATAAATTACAAAAGTTTTAATAAATTAACAAAAATAAAAATATCATCAATTTTGGAATATATTAACAAATTTATTTATTTTTAATTTTAAACATATATATTAAATAATTACAATTTAATATTTATTATAAATTTCTTATATAATAAAAAAAATTTAATTTTGAAAACATTGAATATAAAATAAAATAATAGTTAAATAAATATAAAAATAATATTAAATAAAAAACTTTAAACTATATATATTAATCAGAAATTATAATATATCGTTATAATATATATATTAAAAAAATCACTAAAAGTAACAAAAACTAACTAGTCTAGTGGTAGTGAGGTTAGTCTAGTTACTTTAGGTTGTTAGTTCAAACCCCATGAAATACATCATTTTTAAATTCGAAAAAATTTTCATGTTGATGTCATCATTTCACTCAGTAGTTGATGGAGACCACGTGGCAAAAAAGTGGCAATTGTATAAGTGACTAAGTATTTTTATCAACCAAGTGTTTAACCAAATAAAATGGTTCACGTGCCCTTTTCCTCTTATTATAACATCTTATTATTATTTCAGACGCGCCAAAATCAGTTTTCTGTTTTCATTTGTTCTTCTTCTTCTTAGCTTCGTTATTCTTCTTCTATTTTCTGCAACGTCGTTGATTTCATCGTTTGATTCATGATTCGTGATTTTGGAATTCAACGTTTTCGGCAACCTTTTTCTTCTGCATTGTTCCTCGTGTCGTTCTCTGTATTGTTTACGTGAGGTACGTTCGTTTTCGAATTTTGCAACGTTCTTAGATTTGATCTTCGTTTTTATCCTCTTCTTTTATCGTTAGATTTTTGTTTTCATTCTCGTTGTTAGATTTCATTTTGATTTGCGTGATCTGATTGTAAAACAGAGGAGGAGGAGGAGGAGGAGGAGGAGGAGGAGGAAGAAGAGGAGATGCAAATGCAGACATAGAAAGAAGGAAGGAAGAAAGGGAAGAAGAAGAAGAAGATGATGATGATGATTTTATTTCTGTACATTATTGTTTTTATTTCGGTGCAGTATAGCTTTATATTTGTGTACATTATTGTTTTTTTTTATTTCAGTATATTTGTGTAAACGTTCGAAAAAAAACCTTTATATTTGTGTAAGTTATTATTTTTTATTTCGGTGCAGTTTTGAGTTTTATATGATTTCTTTAGTTTTGAGTTTTGAAGAAGAAGAAGGAGGATGAGAAGGAGCGCTGTAACACGCTCTTTTTGGTTGAGAGTGGTGTTGTTGTTGTAAGTTTACTTGATTAACCAGTTGATTAGTAAAAGAATTGTTCAAATAGCATTACTGATTTGAGAATTAGTTTTTCAGATGAAGAGCGCGTGTATCACGCTTTTTTTGGTTTAGAGTGGTGTTGCTGCAAGTTTACTTGGTTAATCATTTAGTTGGTAAAAAATTTGTTCAAATAGCATTACTATTTTGAGAATTAGTTTTTCAAATAGTGACAAAATCACGTAAATTAACCCAAATATCATATTAATAGGTTGCCAAGATGAAACTTTGAATTTTTTTTGGGGGTGAGTTTGTAACTTCGATTTCGCATTTAAAAAGAAATGCAATTTTAATTTAGTGAGTATAATCGAAAATTAGATAAATGTATAGTTAATATTAGATTTGCAGCAATGTCATATGTTTGGAAGACAATTTTGACAGGACGAGTCCCAGCGACACAACTAAAACATTGAATTTATAATCAATAAAATTCTTAAAATATTTATATAATGTATTGGAGAGTTAATCATCAAAATCGTCCCTGGAATTTTTAAATGATAATAAAATTGATCCTCAATTTTGTTAACAATAAAATTCTCACAAATTATTTAAAAATTTTATAAAAGTATTTAAATTTAGGTATTTTCGTCACCTTTGACATGTAATAAAAATATATTAGTGTCTGATTTTTAAATAATTAATGTGCATTTTTGTTGTTAACAAAATTGAGGATATTTTTATCGACATTTGAAAAATTTAAAAATAATTTTGGTAGTTAACTCATGTTTTGAATGAGATATATTTTTTGTTTTCATCTATTAAACTTATATTATCTAAGTAGTTGGAAAATTATTCTATTATTATTGTTATTCTTCAATAATCAAATCAATGGTTATTATTATTTATATTATAACAGAAGCCGTTATTCTCCATATATAAAAGAATACGATAATTTTATTTGCACACTAAAATTAATTATTAAAATCAATTATTATATTTTTATAGATGAATATATATAATTTTATTATTACTTTTAATATATATTTTATATTTTAATATATACTATATACTAATAATCAATTTTGATAGTCAAATAGCATAATTCATGCACATAGAATCTACATAAATACAAAGAAGTTGGCACAGATAGAACAACGAAAAAATCATCGAAAAATTTGATTAAAATGGTCGAAAAAATCAATTTATTCAACTAGAAGAATTCTTAAGGACTTTTATAAAATAATCATTTATTGAATTTAATATTTTTTTAGCATCAATTTGAATATGTATTAAATTAAAAATATTAGTGAGTAAAAGTAATAAATATTTCGTATAAAAAAATTGTATGAAATTTAGCAATTTATCACAAAATTTTTTTAATAAATTAATAAATTATAATTCATATGATATTATCTCTTTTCTATTATAAAAAGCTCGAATTTAAGCCTTCTCTTGGTCACAATTTTCTTTTTCTTAACAGGTACAAACAATAAATTTTGCAGCATTATTGAAATTTGGGAGTTAAGAGGAGCCGGCCTTCATGTCCTGTGACATATCCATCAAGTAGGCCAATGGGAATGGGATAGTGTTGAGACTTGAGAGGGTGTGAAGGAGATTGCCTTTCAAGATTCAAAACTTGGAATCTTTACAAGAATGATTGGGCATTGGGACGTGAGAAATGGACCATCCATTATTATTATTTTTATTTTTATTTCAATTAATTAATAATTGATTCATAATTCATTTCTCTAGTCCAGTGTGCTCTTTTTATGTGGAAGAGTTTTATTTGAGCAACTGAGAGGCCTGCAAGTTGCCAACTCACTTCATCAGAAGATGATTCTCGTGATCCACTTTCTAACTTCTTTCCCAGCATGAGTGGACAAATAAAGTGTTATTTTATTTTCCCTTCCTGCTTCATTTGTTCTTATTCAATTCAATATTAGTCCAAGGATTGTTTACGTACTAAATTAGACCAGAATGGATGCTTAGTTGCTTATAACTAACAACCGAATGATAACCAAAATCAAACCAATAATACTTTATTTTTTTCCTCTGATATTCTTCAACTGAACAAGTTAAAAACTAATTCATCATATATTAAAATTTCATTTAAAATTTATTATTAATCACTAAATTACGATATATATAAGACGAAATTTAAATATTTCAACACTTATTTATAAATTATCAATCAGGTGGCAAAAAGTTCTTATTCACCTAACATTTTATAACTAAAAATAATTTAATGACTAATAATAAAGAAATAAATAATTCAAATTATATTGGCTCTTTTACCTATATGAAATAAAAGCAAACCAATTTTATAAACGTCAATTGCATGAGATTGGTTACGTGTGTCATCTAAATTTTTATGTGAATTGTGGTTTAAATTCAGAAAGATTATTGTATAATAAGTCGCAGTTTTACATAAATTGCTATTTGCTAATAAGTCATGGTTCTAATTCACAACTAATGTGCTTCTCAAATTGACCAATAGTTGTTATTCACAACTGCTATGTTGCCCAATTCATGTTGCTCAATACTCGTGGTTCTTAAAGTTGATTTAGAGTGGCCAATTTTCGTGGGTCTACTCCATGATTATTATGGGATTTTCGTGGTATAAAATTACGATAACCTTTAAACGTGACAATAGATGTAGATATAATCAATTAGCACAACACAATGAAAAATACGAAAAAATTCGTATCCGTAAATAATAATTGTATAAAAAATAATAACCGTATAGATCAACAGTGCCATATACGTATACGAGTATAATACAGACAATCGTATATATGAAGTGTGAATAGTGCATATACGTCTCGGTAAATAGTACCGTATGGTATACGTGAATAGTACTGTACGGGCACTAATGCATAAATAGTAACTACACCAATTTTTAATGTGGAAAACCCTAAAATCGGGTAAAAATCACGGACCAAACTCCGACAAAAATTTCACTATATTCGGGATAATTATATAGTATCATTTCCACACTCTTACACACTAAAGAGGTACACATAGTGTTTTTATAGTAAGACCCCATCCTATAACAAGGAATAATAATAGAGATGCTACCCCAAAAATATTCTCGGTATAAAAATTTACATCTTATAATTTTTGGACACTACCAACCTCTCTAATTTTATTTAGAGATAATTTATCTCTCAGTAGTTTATTTATAAACTACTTCTCTCACTTTTTGAAGGATGAAGAAAACTAAGGAGAACCTCGCTATTTATAAATGAGCTTTTGAAAAATTTTCAAATGATACACAGTGAGGCATTGTTTGAAAATTTATTCTCCTTTATGATTTTTTCAACTGTTCAATCACGCAGCCACCAACCCTTCTTTCCTTCTAGATGGCTTGACCCCACAATTCTCTACCTCTAGCCATTCGATAAATTTGAGGCAATCATCTTGGTCGATTCTCGATCAACAGAAAATTTCCACCGTGATCGAAAAATAACACAGCAACAAGTGTAATTGTCAAAAAAACTGACAATCATAGTTAAAAAACGAACTATCATACTCCACCATACAAGTATAACCACTTGGAATTAAACCATCCTAAGAATTTCACCTTGTCATCACATGTCGAAACAAAACCTTGATGTAATTTATGGTGTAACCTCTCTGTTGGCTCTACCGAAAAGTTCATCAGCCCTCAACATACCTCCATCACACACTTGCATCAATGTCAACCAATGCCCGTGTGTCAATGTGAACCCGCTAATAGAAACTCATCCTTTTTCATGGTATTGAGGAGTACCATGAGGATATCTTCTCATTTCAGAGAAGATTATATCTCCCACATAGGGGAGACAACATTGACCTCAAAGTCAAATCCTTTTGATGATTCTGCTTTATCTGGACAATTTTTCTTTGCATGTCCTAGTTTTTCACACTTCTAACATGTCAGACTTTTTCCATGAGTCTTCTTCCTATGGGTGTTTCCTCTTGCAACCAATGCATAATTTGAAGCATCTGTTTCTTCACTTTCCATCCTTCTTTCCTCGGAAAGGATCTTACTAGCAACTTCCTCAAACGTCAGAGACTTCTTCCCATACATCAACACAAGTTTGATATGCTCATAGGATGAAGGAAGAGACCATATGAGTCTTAGAGCTTTATCGTCATCATCAATCTTGACGCCAATAGCTTCTAATTCAGAAACTATTCCATTGAGAGCATTGAGAAGATTAGAAACTTTCTTGTCAGCATCCATACGAAAGTTATAAAATTGTTTTTTCAATGGCAATCGATTTGAAATGCCTTTTACCTGGTATAGACTTTCAAGTTTCTCCCAGAGCGCCTTGGCTGAGTCCATGCCTTGCACATTTGCAGGAATATTCTTAGCCAAACATAAGCGAATCGCACTTGCAGCTGTCATATCTAATTCCTCCAATTTTTCTTTATTCACGGAACCTTACCCTTCTAGTGCCTTCTACAATCCAGATTGGATTAAGACATCCTTAACTTGTATTTGCCATAACTCAAAATTAATTCTTCCATCAAACTTCTCTATGTCACATTTAAAAGCATTCGTAAATCTTGCAATCGTAGCTTTATACCCAAACCAAGTGGCTCTGATACCATTTGTTGGGATCTTCGCGGTATAAAGTTACGATAGCCTTCAAATGTGACAATAGATGCAAATATGATCAATCACCACAGTGCAGCGAAAAATATGAAAAAATTCGTATCCGTTAACAGTAACCGTACAAATGAATAGTAACCGTATAGATCAACAGTTCCGTATACGTATACGAGTATAATACGAACAACTGCATATGTGAACAGTGCATATACGTCTCGGTAAATAATACCGAACGATATACGTGAATAAGACTATAAGAAGCTTATTACATATGACAATCTGTTTGAGTGACATATCGTGTGTCAAGAAAAGCAATGGTGTAGATTGAAGTAAGCAATACTCTGTGGTCTTAAAGCGTGAATGTTCACGCTTGACGATAAACCGAGTGCAAAGTTATTTGGTTATGGTGTTAGTGTGTGGTCATAAATGCCCCAGTTGGAATAAAGTTTTTACTTGAATCAATATGGTCAAAGCCACCCAATTTTTTTAAAAAATATTGTGGGTCCTTAATAATGGTTTATTTTTAAAAGTGCCTTTTGTAGGAATTTTTTTATTTAAATAAAACAAATATATTATTTACTAGAATGCATTTTTTACCATATTTACTAAAACAATAATTTTAGATTTGTATTTATTTTATTCAATTAAATTTAACTAAATTATTTATTTTATACTTAAATAGAAGATAATTTCAATGTCAACTAAAAATGTATTTTTATGATATTTTCTATGTTATTTAACATCGAAATAGTATTCTATTTAAAAATAAATAAATGAATTTGTTGAACATAAATGAGTCAAATGAGTGTACAACAAAAAAATATGTCATGAATTTTATCTAGGAGTAGTAATTAAACTAAAACTAATTGCATATGTCCCAAGTGCACCCTCCACAAGAGAAAAAGTTAATCCCGAATTCACTGCATATAGAATTAGTTTAATATCAAAATTATAAAAAATAAAAAATCTGTTATTAACCAATTAAAATAATAAATATTATTTCCAATAAATACTTGATTGTACAGTACATTTTTATAATAACTATTAATAAATTAATATGTTATTCAAATATGAAACCCAAATTTAATATTAAAATACAAAATGTTTTTAAAAATAAACAAGAGCAAAAAAATAACATACTGCAATTTAGTAATACAATGAAAATAAATTTAAGATTTTTTATTTTTAAACAAATAAAGCAATTATTTTAGCAATTTAAAATTCTAATTTTAATTCATGTTTAAGATTTTAAAAAATTAAGTAATGCAACAATTTGTTATTCTAATTTTAAAATAATTTGGTTAGGTTACACATTTGATATTTCAATTTCATTTAAATTAACTTAGTTTTAGAAAATTTTAATTTGTATTTCAAGTGTTAGAAAAAATATTAATTTTTTAATTTAATTGTAATTAACTGACTTTTAGAAATTTTATACTTGTATTTTAAATGTTGAAAAGGGAATGTGTAAAATATTAAATTTATTTATTATTTGTTGTAATTAATTATTTAAATTTATGTAAAGAAAAGGTTGAATAAAAGATAATTTTAATGAATACACAAGACAAATTCCTCGGGTCAGATCTTTATTAATGGCTCAGAGCCTCAGACCAATAAAAAGAAACACTCGCCACTTAAATGAGCTGGCCAATTATAACTTTTTCCTCTCATAAATAAGGTTAGTTTTGCCTTTTTACATGTTGCTACACGACAAAACAAGCAAAGGAAACTTGTTGCTACATGACATATCATATGTCGCTAAAGTGAAGTGTCATATGGGATAATTTTCCAATACTATATGGGCACTATTACAAGAAATAATAATAAAGATGCTACCCCAAAAATATTTTCGGTGTATAAACCTACACTTTATAATTTTTGGACACTACCAATATTCTCTAATTTTACTCAGATAATTTGTTTCTCAACTTATAAACTGCTTGTCTCACTCTCTGAAGGATGAAAAAATTGAAGGAGAAACCTCACTATTTATAGGCGAGCTTCTAAAAAATTTTCAAATGATGCACATTGAAAGTCATTGTGCATTGTTTGAAAATTTATTCTCATTTATGATTTTTTCAACGATTGAGTTACTGTCTAATCTCGCAGCCACCAACCCTTCTTTCCTTCTTAAATGGTTGGACCCCAGAGATTATCAATTCCAAAAAGCCATTATATAGAGCTAAACAATTGTGGTTGAACTTTGAAGGAGTAAATTTTTTACTCTCCACGAGCAACCAAGGATACTTTGATGTTGATCATGTCGCCAATTTTATTGAACAAGAAATTAGTGATACTTTTTTTGGGTATATAATTCTTCTTATGAGTATGGTTTATTAGTATTTCATTATAAAATTTTATTGAGTATAAAATATTTGTTGAATTCTTTTTTTTTTTCGATAAATTTTCATCTAACAAAAATCCAAAATAGGTGGTGAGAACCTTCTCTAAAAAAAACATAAACCATCAAAGCTAAAACCTTTCAAAAAACAAATAAATTAAAATCACCTAATAAACTATCATACTCCAAGAACACACCCTTAGTCATCCTGACTTATTCATGTTTTCTCCTATTATTTATATCTTTGTGTACTCCTTACGTACTCTTTGTATATTTTACTTTGCCACCGTTGCCACCATAACATTTATCTGATGCACTCCACCTTCTTTATCTATCAGCATAAGTTCTTCTCAATATAATGACAAATCCATTGGTTCTTAATCGTAACCACCTCCTTATATAATTCTTCAACTTTTCCCATTCACCTTTAAAGATCTTGGTGTGTTGGAGCTTCCATAAGCACCAAATTGTTGAAAAGAGAAGGATTGTTCATGTTTCCATACTAAGTATATTTTCAGAGTGCACAATTGAAATTATTTTCAGACATCACACCCTTTAGAGCCAACCATTTATCCCCTTTTATTATCTCTATACAGTAAAAAATTACCTATTCCAAATTCAGATAATGCCCCCTCCTTATTTATCGCCGCTATTCCTTCCCATAAGAAGACAGAGCCTCTACTCTATAATCTGCCAACTATTCTTCTATCAATAATATCCTTCTTTGTTTCCAATATTCCTACGAAATCGGCCATATTCTTCTGATAGACATTCCTCACCATTTCAGACTTACCCACACCCTCTAACACCTAACATTCTAGGATATAATTTTCATTTTGAGTTTAGTTTTACACCTGATTGAATGATTCTAGCATCACTCTCTCTTCCCACGTCCTCTACCTCCATTTCTTATGTTCCTCTATTTTCCACTCGAGATCTCATTGTCCACGTCGTTGCACCCGATTAGGTCCCTCAAAATTACATCATCGTATCCATCATCAAGGAATATTCCACCTTTCTCATATACACGTCTCGTTTCCGCAACTTCCAGCAGAGCTTCCGCCGGCACTTCAGATGCTTGTAAATCACTTATGCTGTCTTCGTTAGGTTTGAGAGAGTTATGAGACCCGTGTTGCAGATTCTGCACCTCAGATGCTTGTTTGAACTCTTATGTTATTCTTTAAAGGAAAACAACAATGCCGAGCACATCCTTGCTCAACACCTATTGGCATGCGCAATGTTAATTTACTGATATTCGGTTTTGCTCCCCTCGAACTCTAAATTCTCCAAGATACTAATGCGGAGATCCTTAAAAAAATTCCATTATCAACAAATACTTAGATAAGATTTTCACAGGAAATAGTAGATCCAGTCGAACCCTCGATTGTTTGCTAAATTTTCATCTTCTAATGCACCTCTGCAAAATATTTTCACTCTTATTGCTAGAAGCCTAGAACCACTCGTTGCCATATTTGAATTTTCTTGGTAGTGTTTTGTGTAATACATTTTGTTGTTTCTTTGCTGAATTTGGTTTTAAAGTAGAAGTGTCACAAAAAATCGTCGTTTTGAACAACGGAGCATTGCTTTTAGTTGCTCATATATCATGGTTTTAATTAACGAGAATTTCTATAGAATTTTACTCAAAGTTGTGGTTAATAACATCGATTGTCATATTTTTTAACAAAAAATTGTGGTTCTAATCAATAACTTATATAAAGAAAAAGAGGATATGTTTCTGTTAAAGGGGATTAGGGGAGGTGTGTAAAACTATTTTGATTTTATTTTATATACGTAATAAAACCAATTATATTTAGTTGATAAATATTAAAAGTTTAAATGGATAATTTAGATGATTTATTTTCAAATGTTAATTATCAAATTGTTTAATTGTTCAAAGTTAGTTCACAGTTAGTTCAAAAGCTAAAGTTGTGTAATTAAAATTTCAAATGTTAATTATCAAACTATATATATATGATTGGAAAGTTTTCAGGTGTACTGGTGTATCGGTATACATGTAATCTGTAACCATTGATTTTAATTTAAAAAATTTAAAATATAAATATAAATCAAAATTAACGGTTACAGATTACAGATATATCGATACACCGGTATACCTGAAAACCTTTTCATATGATTATTTATGGTGTCCACAGTTAGTTCAAAAGCTAAAGTTGTGTAATTAAATTTTCAAATGTTAATTATATATATATATATATATATATATATATATGGTGTCCACAGTTAGTTCAAAAGCTAAAGTTGTGTAATTAAAATTTCAAACGTCATTTTAGTTAAAGGTCCCATCTCAAGAGCCACTTCCAAGCTTTATAGATACAAAATGATCTTATTTCAAAATTAAAAATCATTCATTTTATTTTAAATAATATTTACTTAATGTCTAATTTGAAATTGAAATAAGTGAACAAGGGAAGTCTAATAATACTCAATCAATTTAGTAAAACCCAATTATAAATTATAATATAAATTATTGATCTAAAAATGATTAATATTCTTTTTTTTTTTGTGTTTAAACAAATAATGCTAAACAGGATCTGAGAAATCCTTCCTTAGAACTGGCAGAAGCTCATTCTAGGGATGAAACCATTCCACATGAGGGAGAAACTGTCTAGCTGCTGCCTTTGCCATAGTATCCGCTACATCATTAACAGTTCTTAGGATCAGGCGAACTTCAACCCACCAATTTCTCTCCAAGAGATCAAGAATCTTAGAAATAAGGTCCATGTGTAATACATCTCCATTGCTTTGAAGTCTTTGAGCTATCATGTAAGTTTCAATGTTATCAGTTTCACAAATCACTTCTCTATAACCACTTTCCCAAGCTAAGAATAATTCTCTCCACAACGCAAAAAGCTTACAACGCAAAACACTAGCAAGAGGCAAAGGACCACCAGCACAACCCCTAAGCCAACACCCACTAACATCCCGCAAAACACATCCAAAACCAGCAGAGTTTGAATTTAAAAGAACACTAGCATTACAATTCACCTTAATTTGACTATGTATAGGAGGGCACCAATCCGTGATGAGATAAGTGGGTAGAATAGAATTGGACAAATTAGCACATTTCTTAAACTCTCTAGCATTGGAAATGCATAAGGCTCGGACTTTCAAAGTGGATCAAGGATCATTTGGATTAAAAATTGCATTGTTTCGAGTTCGCCAAATCAACCAAATAGTAGATGCAAACAGGAATTCATTCTTTATACAATTCAGAAAGAGCCAATGTTGAAAATAATTATGAAGAAGCATAATAAAGGAGTTTCCAAGTAAATTCCAAACCTCCTTAGCGCTGGGACAATCTCTAAAACAATTCCTGAATTACACTTGCAGCAAATATCTGTATTGGCTAAATGCCTATACATACGAAGAGCATTTGTAGGAACAACTTCCAAAAAACACAACTAGAGAAGGAATTTAAATTTTTCAAGAATCGTGAGTTTCCACAACCACATCAAATTGCAATATTCATTCCAACCAAAAACTTGATCAGCCAACCAAGAGTAACCATCTTTACAAGAATAAAGTTTAGAAGATGAAAATTTCCAAAGCCAACTTGGAGTATCAATACAAGTCAAAGAGGGATTAAGCACAAAAAGTTGCTGCTTCACATCAGCATTTAAAGGAGTGGCTAAAGAGTCAAAATCCCACGTATTCCCACGCCACAAAAAAAATAATCCCGCAACTCATTCCAGGCTATCCAAATACTTCGACCAATATGAGAGATATTTGTTGGGCATCCAGAAGCAAAGGACCTTGAATCATTAAAGTATTTTGTTAACATTATTCTAACCCGCAATTTATTAAGAAAATGAAACAAATTCCAAACCAATTTCCTCAAAAGAGCAATGTCAGTACATCTAGAGTCATGAATACTAAGACTCCTAAAATTTTTTGGAGCTACAATCTTTCTCCAAGAAAGAAGATTGAAAGAATGACCATCAGTTTTTCTTTTCCACAAGAAGTTTCTAGAAATAGAATCAAGCTTATTACAAACAAACTTCGGAAAGAGGCTTACTTGCATTTGATAAATGGGAATAGACGCAGCAACTGACTTGATGAACATAATCTCCCAGCCTTGTTTAATAAGGTTCCTTCCAATCGGCTAGACGAGCTTTAAGTCTATCAACAATAGATTGAAAAGAAGATCTATCCACCCTTGCATGCCCAAGATTTACACCCAAGATACCTTCCAAGGTCTTGAGTAAATCTAATGCCTGAAATTCCCTGAAACATATCCCTCATTCTGTGCGACACATTGGAAAAGCAAACCGCTTTAGACTTGACATTGATTTTCATGCATGAAGCTTTACAGAAAATATCCATGACTGAGAGAACAAATTGAACCTGCGACTTCTTAGCTTTGCAGAATAGCAAAAGGTCATCAACAAACATTAAATGCGAGACCATCAGACCACCTCTACAAATAGAAACCGGCTCCTAATGACGATTGTCCACATGATAAGAAATAAAACAAGCTAACCGCTCCATACAAAGCACAAACAGGTAAGGGGAAATAGGATCACCTTGTCTAATACCTCTTGCGGGAGTGAAGTTCTCAAGCCGATTTCCGTTCCAGAGAATAGAAAAAGAGGTAGAACACACACATCCCATGATGAGCCGGATAGTAACATCAGGAAAGCCAAAGACTGAGAGAGTATTCTTCAAGAAATGCCAGTGCATCCGATTATATGCATTCTCTAAGTCAATTTTGAAACCAGGAACCCCTTTCTTATATTTAGTATGCTTCATAAAATGAAGAATTTCCTGAGCGACTTTAATGTTTTCATGAGCCCCTCTTCCTGGAATGAAACCTCCTTGTAAAGGTCCAATGAGATCCACAAAAAAAGGGCGAAGGTAATTATTCACAAGGACCTTAGTAATAATCTTATAGAGCACATTGCATAAACTAATAGGCCTGAAATCTCTCATGTGAGTTGGATTATGAACCTTTGGAATAAGAACTAACAAGGTCTCCATAATCGATGGATGAAGAGGCTCTCCCTTAAAAGTGCATTGAACAGTCTGCCAAATATTATGCCCTACAATACTCCAATATTCTTTACAAAAGAACGTCTGGAAACCATCCAGACCTGGAGCTTTTAAAGAATTCATTCCTCGGACAGCAAACTCAGCTTCACCAAAAGTAACAGGTTTAGTGAGCTCAAAACAAGATCTCTCCTTTAGAGTTGGAATTGGAATATAATCCAAAACATCAACTTGAACCTCCTTAGTAGAACAAAAGAGATCATGAAAAAAATAACAAGCTTCTCTTTGGAGAAACTCAGGATTATTAGACCATGATCTATCCTTAATAAAGAGGCCATGAATCTTGTTAGATTTCCTCCAGATCACAGTTTGGAGATGGAAGAATATGGTTTTTCTGTCGCCAAATTTGACCTAATTCTCTATAGACTTTTGATATCAAAGTAACTCCTCTTGGAATAACACCCTGTTATAGTCATCGGAAAGAATCTTTTCTTCCTCTATAAGATTAACATCATTAGAGAATTCAAGACATTTCTGAATTTGGTTCAATCTGTCCTCAATAGTCCTTTTACGAACAAATATGTTACTAAACACAATGGAATTGGAGATTTTTTATTCTCGCTGCACAAAATGAAGACTACTAGACATATCAGGAGAACCTTTCTGCCAAGATGAACGAACCAGATCAAAGTAATTAGAATGAGAGGCCCATACTGCCAGAAAGGGAAACGGGCGCGGGCCGTTGCTCTTCGGGACACCAAAACAATGCAGCAACAACGAGCAATGGTCATAGTAAACCCGACTAAGAATTTCCAAAAAAGCTTCCAAAAATCGAAGACGCCAATCCACACTAATGACACAATGATCCAGCTTTTTCGCAATCTCTCCATTACCCTGAATTTTCATGTACCAAGTGAAATGTCTTCCCATTGCACCAATGTAAGACCCCGTCTTTTTGAAATGTTATTTTGTATTAGTTTTGAATTAAACTATTTATTTAAGACCTTAATTTCGAAAATTATACATATTTATTATTTTATTTAAGAAAATTATAATTAGTTTTGATAATATGCAATTTGAACAAATAGTAAATTAAACTAATAATAAATATTTTACTTATAACTTATGTATTTTGATAAATTTAGTTTGAAATAAATATTAATTATATTTACTCGATAGTATTTTATTTATATATTTTGATAAAATTCGATTTAATAAGAAATTATTTCTACTATTAATATATTATGATGATAGAATATTTTCCTTATATTTAAGTACTTCAGTTTAAACTAAAATATTACTCTATTTTATAGTAAATAATTATTTTTCCTTAGATAAAAATTTATATCTTGTTGAATAAGAGTTATTTACAAATAAAAATACAATGACTTAGTTTACATATATAATTTTCTTATAGTTAAGTATTTTATCTTAAAAATTTTAATATGATTTTATTTTATATCAATCAAGTATTTTCCTTTAGAATGAAAATCTAATTTCGATTAAAAGAAAGTTTATGATATATATATCAATATAAATAACAATTATGTTTTTCCTAAATTTTGTAAAACGTTTTAGTAAGTAACAAGGACCTTATTTGATTTAAATAAGTAAATATACAATAATTTGAGTACCTTCTTGATTTAATTAATTCGTTTTAGCAATTAAAAAATAATAATAATTTTATATGATATATAATTTGAATAATTAAATTAAAAGAGTTTGTTACTTTAATATTATTAATAAAAAATATTTATTTAAATAATTTCAAAAGTTTAATTTACCTGAGTACTCTAAATATATTTATTTAAGTTTACAAAATTTGTATTTTATGTTGCTAAATGGTTTATTTTAGAGTTTTTATTTTAAAAATATAAGAATGCCAAATTTCACTATTTGAACCTCGAATTTCTTACTTGATCCCCAAATTTTTTAAAATCCACAAATTGTTTTTTACCTTTTAATTTTATTGCATTTCCTATAGTAACCTTACACTACTCTATATATATGTGACCCACACAACACACTTACTCATTTTAATTCTCACACACCAGAAACAAAAAAAAAAGAGTTAGTGAGAGTGCAAGAGAGAACGAGAGAGAGAGAGAGACGTGAGAGAGATTATCGAGAGAGAGAGGAGGACGAGGAGCTACTGCTTCTGCCGCCGGAGGTCCTCCATCGTGCCATCGCCGCTGCCACGTTGAGGAGGAGGAAGGCGAGCTTGATAGGGAGAAGAGGGAGCAACTGTTGTTGCTGCCATGGTTGCTGCTGCCGTTGTTGTGCTGCCGGTCATCAACATTACTACATCGTTGAAGCTGCTGGAAACGACGATCACGTCCCAAATTCGTCTCTTAGGGTATAACCTCTGTCGTTCCTGTTTTAAATGTCATGATTGAGGATTTAGTTTGATGAAATTCTGTTGAATGTGGGATTTGTTGCAAGTTTATGAAGTTACATTATCGAAAATCTGATTCTGTCCACGTTTTAATATACAACAGAAACTTCAGACAATTATAACTCGCTCTATACTTGTCAGAAATTCGTGAAACTAGGTTCGTTGAAAAATTTAGGATGTCTAGACTAAATCTGCGAAGTTTGATGAGTTTCGTTGAAAATATGATTTTTGGTGATTTTTTTAAATTTAGTGGTCAAATCTGTTTTCTGCAGAAATCCGAGTTGAATGTTAGTAAATTGTTTTCTTTGCTGGGAATTGTACAAAACTAATTTTGGAGTGGAACCAATTTTATTTGAAAGTTTGATAAGTCTATTTTATCACTCTAAAATTTCGTTAATTAAGAAGTTAAGGATGAGAAGATATGAATGTTTAATGATCAGGGCTTAAGGCTGGAAAATCTGATTTTCATAAACACTAGTAGCAACTTCTCATGCTTGTAACTCCTAAAATAAAATAGCTTTTGAGTTTCCACCAATGCAAAGTTGTTACTGGATGAGTCAAGATTAATTCTAATATGGTTTTGAGTCATTTGAAGTCTTGAAGTGAAAGTTATAGCATTTGGAAGTCAACTATGTTCACTGATTTAGAAAACATGATTAAGCAAAATTTAACCAAATTTCCAAAGGTTGTAACTTACATCTCAGAGAAGCTATTGACTTGAAAATAATTGGAATTTGAAGATTAATATGTCTAAATATGTCTCCCTAATTATGGTGCCTAAAAAAGTTGATTTGGATTTTTGGTGGATTTTCAAAGAAAAGTTATACTTACTGTTTTTCTGTCAGAAAGGGTGCAAGGCAGTCTTATTTTAAAATGCTTATAAAATTCAATTCAACTCGAAATCGAATGGGACCAACAAGTAGAGATAGATGGTCGAGTCTGCTTTCATGGTATAAAGTTTCAGGTTGTTTCGATGATCGAAGAATTTGTTATGAATTTTCAAATGAAGGTTGTTTCATTAAACAGTTTTCTGACATGATTTTCAGCAACTCTTATCAGTTTTGCGAAGTTGTTTCATTATACTATGTCTTGTGAATTGTGTGGAATTAATAATTGATTAATTGACTGTGCTTGTCTGAGTTGAATTGGTTTGGTGATGGAATTGAATTTTGATGAATTGATTTTCTGATTGAAATATATTGTTGAGTTTAATGGCTTTACACATTATTGTTTGTGATTACGAGTGAATAATAAATTATTGGAATTTGGTACAAGCCCGTTTTGCTTGTGAGTTGTGATTAAGGCCGATGATCGTGCATTTGAGAAGTGAACTTTGATGATCAATTTGGTATGTTGTGATTGATTTGGCCGAGAGTTTAATAGAAAATTTGGGTAAGGATTAACTAAAAGATGATTTATAAGAAAATGGTTAAGCTACGGTTTTCTTTGAAATAAAATATTCGAGTATAAAGAAATTATTTTCAAATGTAGAGCAAAATTGTAATTTTAAAGGAGTTGTTATCAGAACTGTTTTTATGGTGATATGAAATATATATTTTAAGTATGAGTATGGTCTAATACTTAAATATAATGAAATTTAAAATTATTTTGGTATATGTTAACTTTAAGGGTATTTTGAGAATATAATTAAATTAATCAAAAGAAGGTAAAAATGTAATTTTTAACAAATATTCAGTTGTAGAAATTCATAAGTTAAATTATGTTTTGATAAAATAAGGAAAGACAATGAAAATTATTTTATATTAATTATGAAGTAATTTCTGTTATAAAAGTTTTAATATAATCTAAGGATGAAATAGTAATTTTTTAAACTATATATATTGATAAGATCTAATTAAATTATTTAATTTAATATAAGATATATTTCTGAAAAATTTAAAGGAAGTCTTTTATTAAGAAAGGAATTTAATTTACTAAAGTATTTAATATAGTAATAAAACTGTAATTTTATATGAAGTATACTTAATTAGAATAATACATAGTATTTTCGTAAAGACTAAATTTGGATCTTAGCATTAAAAGGATTTTGGAGCTTTTTGCATAAAATATTAAATAACAATAAAGTCTCAAATTTGTAAGAATAAACCTAAATGTAACGGTTGGATCGGTTTGGCTTGGTCAGCTTAGTATGGGCTGAGTACGATCAAACCGGGTTCCTTTCTTAGGGACGAGTTCGACATAAGCCAGTCTTGTTCTCTTGAAACAGATTGGTTTAGTTAGACCAAATATCGGTTTAATCGGACATGGGTCGAGTTAGACCGGTCGGATCAACTAAGTCATGAGTGGTTCGGCTGGACCGACCACCAAGTGAGATTCCCGGCTAACGGTTCTGGGAACCGGACGTTGAAAGATTCGTGTCAATGGATTGTTGAGTGAGGCAAGGACGTGGGTATTTTCCCGCTTGCGCAAATGTTGTGATTGAGGGGTAGCTCCCCTGTGGCTTCTGAATGATCATTTGTTTCTCACTATCGATGCGGTCGTTTTCCCTCTGTAAAATGGTGACGGGATCCTCACTGCTATTCCAATGTCAACTAGTAAGGCTGGGCTTTACACGATAATGTACCCGGGGTACGAAGTGTACTCAAAATGGCAGTACAAGCCGTTTTGGAAAGATTCCATGACATTTGACAGTTGAGAAAACATACTTGGGATTTATTCCGAGTAACCGTCGGGTGCGGGAAGACAACCGACGCATGAGCTCATGGCCTGCACTAGGATCAGGCATGCATCATACTTGTTTGCGCATTTGTTTGTGATTGTTAGTTATTTCTTAGGTATTGTTTGTCTTTGTTTGTGTTTGCTGATTGATTTTCTTTGTTTTATTTCTTTCTCTTGATTGAATTGAACATGAGTAAGTGTCTTTGGATATAATTTGGAATTTAACTTATCTTTTTAAAAGATTTTCTTAAAATGGTAAAGTTTTATATAAGAGGAGATTGAACAAAAAGGTTTTCAAATATTTTCAAAAGTTTTCTCAGAAAAATTTAAACGGTTCACGAGATTAGGATTCTCACTCGATGATCGAAAAAGTTTTTCAAAAGCTATATCAATTTAGAACAATTTCGAAAACCCTCTACTGAGAACGAGCAAGGATGAAGTTCTCACCCCCTACATCCCACCCCTTTCAGGAAATGTTTGCAGGTACTCGATGGAAGGATTATGAGCTTTGGATCTTCAGTTCCTCTCGTTATGCATTTGCATTTATTTTAAGAGAGGTAGGGCTTGTTTATATTCTTGGGTTAATAATATATATTATGTGATTACAAATGGAATTGATATGTGTTATACTCTACGGTTGTATCTGTTTTGGTCAAAGACTCCTATGTATAAGTAGTTATTTAGGTAAGTAGTCATGACATGGCAAAAGTTTGGATGTTACAACCAATGTTGAAAAGATCACAATGATCACGAATCTGCTCAAACTGAGAAGCCCTTACAGCAGGAAAGTTTCCTCATGAACCTCATCTTGATACAAAATTTCATTAAAATCCCCTATTGCAACCCAAGGCTCTGTGAAACCCGTAGATAATTGGCATATGCTATCCCACAAACTAGTTCTCAAAGAAGGTTTGGGGCTGCCATATACAGCACTGCAAATCTAGGATATATTATTCCACCTAAATGAAACTGTTATACATTGAACAAAAGGGTCTATAACATCACAAAATATGTCAGAATTATTTACAAGGAACCAAATGCCACCACTATGACCAATTGCATCAACAATACTAACTGGAGAGTATCCCAAGTTCAATCAGAAACTTTGCATAACATTAAAAGGCACATGAGTCTGAAGGACAATAAACACATCAGGATGGTACTTGCAAACCAATTCCTTAATATGAATCCTAGCCAATTTTCCAGAGGCACCTCGCCTATTATGTTCCACGAAATAATATTAAAATTTTTGTGATCCATAGAGATTGATAAATGAGAAAGAGACAATGAAACACTAACCCAGTCAGGCCATCACATTCGCTGCCTCCTTCGACACACCTAAGGAAGCATTCGTGTTATGCACTTCTCCAACCAAAGCTGATGACGACGGAATAGCCGACACTGATAAAGACGGGACCATCGACGGCGAAGCACCACTTTCCACCGGCGAGCTCTGGAGCGAACCCGGTCTCTGTCTCTTGTGTCGGTTCTTCTCCATCAGTGTTTGTTGAGCATCAATGCCTCGCTGTTGAGCCCCGTTCGCACCATTAGAAAGAATAGCAGCAACATTGTTCTTCGAGGAAGACGCAATGGTTGGTGTGATACACTTTATTTGGGCACAGAACCGAAGCTCCAAAGTTTACCCCCTTTTCCACGACTTTGGATCGGATTGGGGTTAGCTTTCGGTTTCGATTTTGGGCCGGAGTGGGGAAGATTGGGCGCCACATTAATGGGTCTGGATACCCGAGTACTTGCCTCTATTTTATCCTTAGATGAAAAGACATTCTTGCCCCTGTTCTTTTTTGTAATCTCAACCCATCCCTCCTATAATGCATGCAACGTCTCAGAATCATTAACAACATGCACATATTTTCCTCCTTGAAATTAGTTGGCTTGATTCTCACAATTAGTAACGGAAGCGTTACCAAATTCAAACACATTTGAGTTACCCTTCTCCGACTCACCATCAAGGTAATCACCGGTTGCCGCCGCAGGTGGTGGTTGAATCGAGACAACAACACCATTGACAGGCGGAGCATCCACATGAGAGTCCTTCTTCTGATTCAGACAAGACTCTGCAGAATGACCATAGTGATTGCAAAGATCACGGAGGAGTTGTAGATTCTCATACTCAACCCCATCTTGTATTCCATCCACGATGATGAGACGAGATACTAGCAAGCTCAAATCAATTTGCAAACAAATTCTGGCATATCTTCCACGCTCTCCTGTTTTGGTGGTTAAGTCAACTTTGAAGGGGATCCCAATGACTGAAGCAATTTTAGTCATGAGTGTCTCATTATAGTACCAAATCAGAAGTCCTTCAATCCTTGCCCATACCAACGTAGAGCCAAAAGAAGCCTGTCCGGAATAGAAACTGGGACTCCACATTTTCACTACAACGTAGTGTCCATTCAACATCCAAGGACCTCCTATCAAAACTTTAATTCTCTCCTCTGCCAGATCAATTTTTGCCAAAAAATAACCTCTACCTACATCAAGCAGACCAAATCCCCCTCTTAGCTTCCATACATCTTTTGAGTTTGTGCATGAGTGCCATATAGCTTAGATGTTTATCAAGCACCTTGACTACAATTGCCTCCTTGTGCGGTTGTGAAAATAATTCCCTGGTTTCATCAGAAAATGTAACACTTGGGGGTGTAGGATTCCTTTGCTTGCCTTTTGCAACACAGATCCGATCACCATCCAGAGATGACAGATTAACTTTAGAATGCATTGAAGAATTCCCAATCAATTTATCTCTAAAAGAGACTTTCCCCTACTCTTTACCCTGATTTGTTCCCTCCTTCGCACCAGATGCAAACCTTCCATCATTCTCCCTCTTATTTCCACCGCCGGCAATGCCGACATCCTCACTTTGCCACCCTCTCTGTCTCAACCCTGCTCACACTCTCTTTCTCAACACTCAACACTCATCTCTCTTGCTCAATTTTATTAGGCTATCTCTGATTTCTTGTATAATAAATTATTAATATCTTAATTCATTAAAAAAATCTAAATTCGTTTTGTTTATGTATGAATGGAACTCATATTTTATAAAACTTATTAATATTGAATTATTATAAAAGAATTGTATGATCAAAATTTAAAATATTTATAAAGATATAGAAATAAATTATTTCAAAGACTAATTTAATTCAAGTTCTTTAATTTTAGAGGTTAAAATGAGTCACAACTAAAAATTCGGCGGCCAAAGTGAGAACATACAATAGTAATATATGGGTGATTCGTGGAAAAATCATGATATGACATATGACACCAAATTAATACGTGGACAAACCGTATTATGACATACGACACTGCCATTCACATCAACATGTACACTTTATTACTTCATTCCACGTGATCCAACCTTATTTTGACATGTGGTATCGACAAAACTTATTTTTAGAATAGCTAAAAAAATTGTGTTGTGCTTATATATTGTGAAATGGGAGGGAGTTGTCCCTAAATATGGAAAATCAGATTCCCGCTGAAAACGTGTTAAATATGGAGGAGATCAGCACTGCTATACGTTGGCTGCGAGTTGAAGATGTAGAAAACGACATGTTGCATGCTCTATTTGCAGCATATTGGCTTTCTGTTTACATGTAGGGAACACGAGCAACACTAAAAAATAGCAATACCCTAACCTCTCTCTTTCCATATTATAATCCTCTCCATCAATTTGGTTTCAAGAGCTTTGATAAACACTGAGAGTGAGGTTGCAGCGTTTTACCTTTTAGTTTCTTAATTAAAAAAATATTTTTATAGATATTATTTTTGTGTTAAAGTAGTTTTAAAATGGTTTGATATTACATACTTTCAAAAGAGCATATATGGTATCATCTGGATAATCCTATTTATGTATGTTTATACACTTTATTTTTATGTGTTTATTTTTGGTTAAGTAATGCTTAGTTGATAAAATAGTTATATTAGCTTTGGAATATTTTTCTCATATTACTGAAGTTTTTTTAATATATAATAAATAATGTGTTATGATTTTTTGAAAATATCAGTATTATCTTAATACAATTAGTTAGATATGATGGTGGTAAGTAATCTTTAGAAAAGAATAAAAAATTCAAAAAAACAATCAATAAAAAAAACCAAATTGAACGGTTGATTTGGCCAATCTGATAAAAAAAATCGATTTTGTTAGCTGATTCGGTTTAATAAGAAACCACGTTTGTAAAAACTATTGAAAAATTAGTTGAACCAGTAAATGGTATGATTAATTAATAGTTATTTTATAATATTTTATATTGTTTAGTTAAGAATTATTGATAATATTTTAATTAATAATAATTTAAAATATCTTATAATATTTTAATTAATTAATTATTTATGATATTTTCATTTTTTTTTTATAATCTTATCAATTTATATTTTTTAAATTGGGGGAACATGGAGTTGTATTCCTGAATTTTATGAGACTGTATTAACATGTCAGTTTGAGATCATTATGCGAATTGAGTGAATTTTATATAGGTGGAATCACTGGTCTAGACACCAGGACTATAGGTTGAAGCCCGTTCGTGAGTACAAGAAGGAAATTGATGATATGTCGTTGCTGTATGAGGTATATTGTTTTAGTTTTGAATTATTTATTTCGTTAAGTTATCAGACTTAAATTATTCCAATCAATTCTGGAAAAAAATGATGTTGTAGTTCCTATGGCGGCCATATAGGGGTTTGGATTTATCTGATGTGTTACATGAAGACCTGTCCGTTTCCAAGTATTTTTGCCTGTTGCTGTCCTTCGAGTACGTTGAGTGGTATTGTGCAAACTGAGTGATGCGCCAGGTTGGATATAACCAAACTCGCCTAGCACACCCAAAGGACCTTGGGGAAGATCATTGCGTAATTCTTCACAAGACTCTACATCACGATTGGAGTGTGATACACAGTACATGGGTAGAGATGTGGCAGAACCGTGAGCACATTGTCTTGAGGGGGCAACAGGTTATTTTATTTGGGTCTCGTGATGGTTAGATGAAGTGGTACAGAAGGAGATTTGACCAGTGGCTTAGGTTGGCTGACAGAGCTTGGTAAGAAGACATTCTTCCCCTAGACTCACCACAACATGAAGATGATCAAATGTCATTCTAAATTGAAGTTGATTAAATGTCATTCCAACCTGATATTGCGGACATAGCATCACCTACCAATTCTCGAACCCGAATCAATACCTAGACATAAACCCATACCCAAATCGTTACCAAGAATCAGAATCCTTCCCTTTGTCGTACCATCAACATCAACCACCACACCACATATACGAACCACAACCACGACACAATCAATACGAACAACAACCTCGTTAGGCTTATGTACCACAAGCACCACCTAGCCAATACGAACAACCACTGCATCTAGCATATGTACCACAGCCACCACCCACCTATATGTATAACCAACTACATGATGCATATGTCCCACAACAAGATGCATATGAGCCACAAGTGCACCCCCATCCACCAATCAGCTTGTTTGATAAAAATAGCATGATGGCCATTGAGATTTTTTTGGGTAATGCAGAGGGGGCCACTAAAAAGCTTTATTCTTCCAACCGCTAGCAGAACCTCAACCACCACCTGTCATTAGGCCTGACACGACATCTATGGATTGCTTTCGTCCATCGCAGGCTACCTCATCTGGTCACTTTCAAGGTCGTTCCTCTCTCGATTCCTAGATTAGTAGGGGTGATCATCGATGGTGCTCAATCCTTACACAAAATGTTGTTGACTTCAAGGAGTCACCAACAGAAGGTGAGGGCCCGACAAAAGGAGATGAAAACTCTGGGGTAGTTTAGAGTCAATTTGGGCAACAAGAAGTCGCACCAAGTGGTTCTAGTGATGACATGGCATACAACCTAAGGAAGAAGAAAAAAAAAACCAAGCAAGTGTCCTTCACTGATCTACAGAAAGGCGAAGGACATTATCAGCAGGAAAAAATAAGTCTATGTTGCTTTAGTTTCAATAGTTTCGCGTGTCTCAATTTTTTTCATTTGTTGTTAGTTTGTAATTGTTTTTACTGTATTTTAATTATGTAGTTGAACCGGGTTCGCAATTTACTTATTCAGAATATTGAAGTTTTTTACTATTAAAAATAATGAGAATATAATTGTGGCAATAAAAAATTGCAATGGATATAGATTTAAAATGATAAGAGAATAAATACACATAGGGAACTAAAATGCTGAGAAAGTTAAAATACATATATAATTAAAGTACATAGTAAAATCAAAAACTGCTTGTGCTAGGTCCAGCCCGCTGAGGGCATTGACTATGGCTATGTCCAAGCCTCCCACATAGGGAACACTTCGTCAGACCACGCACTTGTCTGTCCATCTCATTTAAGTACCTGGTTATCTTCGGACGCCCCTCACCCGTACGCCTCAATCTAATATTCGCAACAAATTTGTTGCCATGATACGGAGGCCATATCGATGGGTTTCCCATGGGCACAAACTCATATTTGTAAACCTTACGAAGTTCTGATAACCTCCAAACGTGATGCACATAAACTTGCCAATCAAGACGTTGATCCGCACAGCAGGCAAAAACGTGGGTGCACGGAAGATGGTCAATCTGAAATTGGCCACAACCACATACGCGCCTTGCTAGGTCAACAACATAGATCTTTCCACTGGATACTTCAGTAATCTCAAACATCTCATTGTGTCTATCAAACCGGTTTATGATTATATTGCATGATCCTCGTTGATTTGCTTCCAACCGCTTAGTAGCATAGTCCAAGAAGGTCAACCCAGAATGCAACCGTTGTTGAAGCTCAGTAGACTTCCTAGTGAACAACTCATTCAGTCGATAAAATGTAGCTCGAAGATTGTCGTGACAGGAAGGTGACGTATCCCTTTCAGCACAAAGTTTATGCACTCCACTAGGTTCATCGTCATGTGACCCCATCGGCGGCCCTCGTCAAATGCTAGCACCCATTGGCACGGATTAATCCCATTGCACCAACCAACATAGGCCTCGCCTTTGGCCGCAAGCTTGGTGTAGTTATTTTTGTACTCTTCCATTGTCTTCGAGTAACCTGTAAAAAGCACAAATTTTGACCCCGTTATGAGACAACTGTTGTTTTATAATGATATACAAAATGTGAGCATAAATACCTATTTTAACAACAAGGTGAGCAAAAGGTGCACCAAACTTGCGAGCGAAGTTGCATTGTATATGCCTGATGCAAAACATGTGTTAAGCTCTTGGAGGTTCCCATGCACCATTGCTTCGCCTAACCGCAGCCTTGATAGACTCGTGCTGATTAGATATCAGACAAACACCATCTCTCCTAACAACATGCTCTCTTAAATTGGTTAGAAAAAATTCCCACGCAGCATTTGTCTCCACCTCAACAATCGCGAACGCGATCGGAACAATACTCTGGTTGCCATCTTGCGCAACTGCAACCAAGAGCACACCTTTGTACTTTCCGTACAGATGTGTACCATCCACTTGAACTAATGGCTTACAATGTCGAAACGCTCAAATGCATGGATAGAAACTCCAAAAGATTCTATGAAAGACTCTTATTCCCTGCACTATGTTGTCTCCATGATAAGCAGGCAAAGTTTCCATGTGAACAGCAGACCCTGGCATCTTGGGACACAAACCGGTGACCCAAATTGGTAGAGCTTTGTATGAAACTTTCCAACTTCCAAATATCTTCTCGATGCACTTTTGCTTGCCCAACCATGCCTTGCGGTAACTGATGGTGTAGTTGAATTTGGCTTGAATTTGGGCAATTACGGTTTTCACCTTCAGTGACAGATCGCTTTCAACTAGTGGCCTAATAGCATCTGCTACGGTGTCCGAGTCCAAGTTCGAGTGATCTTGTAAAATAGAACCTATCGCACACGTATGCCTGCCGTTGTATCTATGAATTACCCAACGATCTTTCTTTTGAACCAAGCTTGCTCGAATAAGCCAATCACACGCATTGCCATACAGTTTGCATTTGGCATAAAAGGTCTGGGGTTCAGATTCCCACACCGTATAGTCAACTCCCCTAAATATAGTGTATTTTCTGATCGCAGAAACAACTGCCTTTTTAGAAATATATTCCATTCCAATCATAAACTCACCATCGTCAGGAGCAGCAATAGCTACAACAATATGTAAAAGGTAGTGTGTGTTAGTGAAAATGTGGAAATTACTTTTCCAAACTAGAACTATATAAAATAAAATAAAATGCTGACACCATGACATACCTATGTTTGCATACTTAGGAAATTCATGTGTATTCATGGCTTCAAGGTCCAGCTCACGCATAAAGGAATGGACCCCAAAAGGATGATGGCTTGCATGTGGGTTACTGGCATTTTGCACCGTCGTAGCTACTCCTTTGTCGCCTTCCTCTTCTTCTTCTTGGGCTTTGTAGTTGGCCTCAAAGTTGTCTTCACTTCCACTGTACATTTCCTCTAACAATGTTTGTCTCTCCACATCCACATGACAAACATCCTCAATGGCATCCGCGATCACTTGTTCAAACTCAACGTACAACTCAATGGATGGCACATGTGACCGGTTCTGGTGATAACACCGAAACATCTACTGCATGCTTACTTCATCAACAATGGCCATTGTGTCAAACTGTATACAACCGCCAAATATCAACACTGGTATCCGATACAAGATGTTGTGCATTCTCTTCAAAAGGTGAGCGTCTATGCTTTGGCATAGACTAGATTTAAGCTCCTCAAATGTGATAGTGCTCGATACATAATAGCAAATTGGAAACGCATATCTAAAACTCACACCCTGGTGTGACTCTTGTATAACATCTCCATTATAATATACTACCAAATTTACATTTCCATCCATACTTTAAAAAAAAAAAAAACACACACACACACAGTTAATTATACACTCACACTCCTTAAAACTTTAGATTGAGAAAACCACTCTTCCCAAACTCACTCACCTTACTCACAATGATCAACTTCAAGCATCTGAAGACACTGGGTCCGGACGCTCGTATTTACAGGCATGCGGTGCTCTGCAACACACTGGATCCGTGTAGGGTGTTCCTTCGTGAATCCAACTCGCTGGCAGCACTGCTCCACCTGGATGTAAATACACCAGGAACCTCCATTTAACAACAGAACACACTTTTGCTTGACATATTTGACTAAATCAGCCCCGAACCTCACTCTCACCGTCTCTCAAAGCACTTGAAAGTTGAAACCAAATTTCTCTTCACTCTCTTTGAATGTATGCTGATTGTGAATTGAAGGAGAGGATTATATAGAAGGAGGGGATGAGGGTTTATGCGGACAGCAAGCCAACACGCAGCCAGCAGATAGAGCCTGTGCGTCGTTTTCCGTGCATTCAACACGCTGGAAGCGTGTAGCACTTCCGGTCTCCTCTGCATTCATCGGTTTCTGTGCATTCAACTCGCTGCCAGCGTGTAGCGCCTCGGTCTCCTCCATATTCATCGTTTTCTGCGCCTTCAACTCGCTGCCAGCGTGTAGCACCTCCGGTCTCCTCGGCATTCATCATTTTCTCCTCCGGTCTCCACCTTCAACACCGTTTTTTTTTAATCCATTCTAAAAATAATTTCTGCCAGTTTGGAGTTCAAGAGTGAAGACAAATTTTAGGTTGAATTACAATCTTGACCTTTACCGGCACTCTCTTGACTTTTCCCGTTAATGTTCAAAGTTTGTATATCTGCTTCTTCAGTAGAATGAAATTGCCAGCTTAACAATTAAATATGTCATTAGATTCTGCCTGAAATGCTCCGAACTCAACATTCGATTCAACGTCTCCGTAAAATTCTACCCTTTAAAACGAGTTTCAGATTTCTCAGCAGCACCATTTCCACCTCTTCTTTATTAAATCTATGCACAAAACCACACCACCTTCAACAAATCCATGCGAGGTTCTTCCTCCATGGCCTCCACCAAAACTCCCTTCTTTCCTCCAAACTCATGGACTCCTATGCCAACTTTGGCCTCATAGATTTCTCTATGAAAATCTTCCACTTCGCCGAGAATCCCGACTCAGCTATTTATGGCGCAGTCTTGAGGAACTTGTATCAGTTTAGTGGACATGAACAGGCTCTACTTGTTTACAAGGAAATGGTTGAGAAATCAATGTGCCCAGATGAAGCGAGTTTCTTGTGTGTGTTGAGATCTTGTTTTTCTCTGTCAGATCAACAAGGGAAGATGGTTCATGGGCAAATAGTGAAACTGGGTTTGGATTCATTTGACTTGATGTGCCACACTTTGATTCAGTTGTATGATGATGTGATGAGTGATCATGATCACGAACCAGTCGAAAGAAACTATATAGTTGAATTGAACTATTGGAATAAGTTGATTTCTGAGGCTTCTGAGAGTGGGAAATTGGATGAAAGCTTTAAACTTTTTTCCAGGATGAGAAAAGAGAATATTCAGCCTAACTCACTTACTGTGATTAATTTGTTAAGGTTAGCCGTTAATGTGAAGTTATTGAAGATTGGACAAGCCCTCCATTCTCTAGTTGTGAGAAATTCGTGTGAAGAATTGTCTGTGAATACTGCACTGTTGTTAATGTATGTCAAGTTAGGTTGTTTAGAAGATGCAGCGATGGTGTTTGATAAAATGCCGGAGAAGGATCTTGTAGTCTGGAACATAATGATTTCAGCATATGCAGGAAATGGGTACCCTAAGGAATCCTTGGAACTCTTATATCGAATGGTTAGATTGAATGTTAGACCTGACTTGTTCACAGCAATCCCTGCAATTTCTTTAATCACACAATTGAAGAATTATAAGTGTGGAAAGCAAATGCATGCTCATGTGATAAGAAATGGTTCAGATTATCAGATCTCTGTTCAGAATTCTCTTATTGACATGTATTCTGCATGCGACGACTTGAATTCATCCCGGAAGATTTTCGACAAGATAATGGACAAGACAGTTGTGTCATGGAGTGCAATGATCAAAGGATATGCAATGCATGGCCATTGTCTTGAGGCTTTATCTCTCTTGTTAAAAATGAAGTCCAGTGGTACTCAAGTTGATTTCATTGTAGTCATTAACATTTTGCCAGCCTTTGCGAAAATGGGGGCATTGCATTATGTAAGATACTTACATGGATACTCATTGAAAGCCAGCATTGATTCCCTCAAATCGGTTAAGACTTCGTTTCTTAGTAGCTATGCAAAATGTGGCTGCATAGAGATGGCAAGAAAGCTATTTGATGAAGAGAAAAGCAGCCATAAGGATCTAATTGCGTGGAACTCTATGATCAACGCGTATTCTAAACATGGAGACTGGTTTCGATGTTTTCAGTTGTACAACCAAATGAAACTGTCGAACATTATTCCAGACAAAGTAACATTTCTTGGCCTGCTCACAGCTTGTGTCAATTCAGGCCTTGTTGATAAAGGCAAGGAGATTTTCACAGAGATGGTGGAAATATATGGTTACCAACCAAGCCAGGAACACCATGCCTGCATGGTTGATCTACTAGGACGTGCCGGAAAAATTGATGAAGCGAGTGAAATTATAGAAGCTATTCCCTTTAAGCCTGATGCCAGGGTTTATGGCCCACTTTTGAGTGCCTGTAAGTTACACTCGGAGACCCGTTTTGCTGAAGTTGCTGCCCAGAAGCTTATAAACATTGAACCTAAAAATGCAGGCAACTATGTGTTGCTCTCTAATATATATGCTGCAGCTGGAAAGTGGGAAAAAGTTGCTGAAATGAGGAGTTTTCTTAGAGATAGAGGACTAAAGAAGACACCTGGTTGTAGCTGGCTAGAATTACACGGTCAGGTTCATGAGTTTCGTGTTGCGGATCAATCACATTCAAGATCGGAAGATATATATTCGGTATTAAGAATACTGGAGTTAGAAGCAGGGAATCTGGAGGATGATGATCTTGAACTCTTTGAATTGCATACAGATCAGCTCATGCCCTATTAACACCTGAAATCTGACATGTCTATTCATCGCACACTGTTTTTAAGTAACCTCAATTAATGGCTGTTACCGGATGACACAGAAGCTGCTAGTTAGGACATAGCAAATTAGGAGTGGAAGAAAAATGCTAACCAACTTGCTTGAAGGACAAAGAATGGTGAAAGCTAAACATTTAATCAAGGGAAGGCACCTGAGAAGGGTATGTATATATGGTTTGATAGTCTGACAATTCTTCTGAATTCTTCATAATTCTTATGTGCTTTTCTCTTAAACTCTCACTGCAGGTGTGATCTGATTAATACTACAGTGAATTGTAATATTACTTTGTTGAATTACAATACTCTACTCAGAATCTTGACAAAATCTCATGTTAAATTCTCATCATGTCATGAATTCATTAACTCACAAAGATTTGACTGCATTACAACGCATGCTTCGCTATTTTGTATGCAAAGTAGACACTGCCATGGAGGACTGTGGTCTATGAAGAGAACCATCTGTGCACAAAGCAGGGGACCCTGGTTGCACCACTTCAAGAAGTGAATTGTATTTTTGTAATTACTTGCATCAACTTAAGTCTACTCATACCTTCTTTTTATTCTGATTTTTTACTACTAAATCAAGTCATCCTGTCTAATGAGCAGGCCAATTATTATAGCTTTAAGGAGTAGAGCAAACATTCTTCTGCATACTAATATTGCAACACATTGTAATGGTAGAAGCCAACAAAGGGAGTTAGGGACCAACAAAGGAAAGGTGCCATAACTGTTGCAGCTTTTACAACTCATTCTTCATTGCCGAAACAATCTTGCCCTAGACGTTTAGAAGGTCATCAATCAATTAAAATAAAATAAAATAAAATATCCCAATTTATGCGTTTGCAATATATATCTTTTCCAAAGCTGTCATCGTATTACGGACTTGGGTTATCGGGTGCCTAAAGTCCCACGTACTTTATGTTGTGTTTAAGGAGTGATTCTTCCCGTTAACCTTAATAGCAAGTTTTTATGATGTAGTTTCCCACTTCCCTTAGATATTTATCACATTGCTGTTACACTAAGGGGAACATTGTAGCACCAAATTTGGTAAGCAGAGGAGGAGAGTAGAGACTAATGGTTACGAAAATTAACCATATATAATAACGGATTAAATAAAACAAAATACTCCAAAAATAAATGTATTTGTAATTCTGTTTCAACTTACAAAATTCTTACACAAGAATTAGACCACAATAGATGAATTCTTTCAGCTAGTACAGATATTAAGATTAATATATAACAATATCTTGTGTATGGGTGTGTGACAGAATCATAGTGTATAACTGCAAATGGAATCAAGTACGCCTAAGCAGAAACAAGTTTCCTTGTGGGGTACGTTAGTTTGAGTCCTCCACGGTCAAAAATCCTTCTTTCAATATGCAAAAATATTATACTCAAGCATGGCCATCAAGAAAGCTATCAATCTTCCATTGTTTGATCCTTTCCTTTGGAATTAGTAGTTCCAGATTGACGACGTTTTACTGCAGGAAAAGAAGGGGAAGGAAAGATGAAAAAACAACACACCATCGAAGTCATTATTTAAGAGCCAAATCAATCAATTTTCATACAATTACAGGCAATGTTGCTACTGAAACCAAATCGTGGAACTTGTAACAATGGCGTTGGTAATTGGAATACAACATAATAAACAAATTGCAGCAGAAAGTAAATGTCTCTAAACTTGACAAAGTCAAACCATAGTACCTAAGCAAAAAAGTTGCATTGGTCTGTTTTGACAGGTTATATTTATTTTATTTCGGCTAGAGTTTATGAAACTGAAAGTTTCATGTATTAAGATCAGTGGTGTGTGTGTTATCTGTGCGACAAATTCAGAATTAAATCCACATCTGTTTTTGCATTGCCCGAGCTGTGTTTCTATGGAACAATTTTAGCATCTTTGAAATAGCAGTGACTGCTTGTATGGGATAGATCTATAGGAAATAGCAGCCAACCTTAAAAGCAGTTTGATGCAATATAAAGCGAAATCATATACATAAAGATATCGGAACACCAAAAAGTTGCAGTTTTCCATCTAAAACGAAAATCCAAGGAGTCAGTATTAATTAAGACTTACATTTTAGAGATGATCCAGCAAGGCATGTCAACCTCGATTGTGTCTTACACTCAGCTACTGGATTCAATTTCTCTGTTGAGGCCATTCGAACATCCCAGACACGTATAACTCCATCAGATGATGCAGATGCAACTAGGTATGGATCATCACCCCCTGCCACAGCATCACTATCTGTGAGCACAACAATTCCTTTTACACGAGCATTATGTGCTCCTTCAATGGAATAAGCCACCTTCCCACTGTTTATGTCCCACGCTGTGATATTTCGGTCCTCACCACCTGTGTATAGAAGTCCATTCTGCAACATAGAATAAACTCTAGGTGTCAAAAAGGAGAACAACAAACAAGAAAAGGGAAACTGAACAACCTTTAGGCAGTGTCGTTAGGGAATAATGGTAATTGCAATCAACAAATTATGTTGCTATACTTAGATGTAGCAGAAAACATTCCAACCCTCAAATTCTAATCCCTCATTACGAAATTATGAATATTTCAATTAACATTGAAAGTATGCGGTATTTGCACATTCTTATCATCCATGCTACAGATAGTTGACTTTATCAACAAAACACTCGATCCTCAATCAAAGCTTACACCACTTGCCTTAACCAACATCATATATCTCCCAACAGATATTTTAGAAAACAGATGACTGAGATTACAATAACTACAAAAAATTACAATAATTCAAAAGCAAAGAATACTTTAACATCCCCGTAAGCACATTTCCAGATCATAAGCAAAAACATAAATTCTTACGTATAAAGCTGAATTTCAAAACGGAAGTAATGCCATATAAATACCCAGACCCAAATTCCTTAAACAATATACACATTCCATTAATTTAACATCTCTGTAAGCACGTTTGCAATTTCCTCTAACAGAAATCAGTATCATGAAATTAAGATTAAATACAAGCCATAACTAATATCGAACATCCATAAACCTTATGATTAACATCGTCATGAATTTAAGTTCTATCACGAATTAAGGTATATAAAAAGAAGAGCACAAACCTTAGCTGGCGTAGCGCAGAGGACCTTCCTCTGGCAGTCCAATTCAAGGAGCAAGCGCGCATCCTCAGCCTCGTGCACAGTCACCTTCTCCTCCATCGCCATGAAGAACCTGTCTCCGGCGGAGTCATACCTCACTATACTTGCCTCCTTTCCAAGGCGGCAACAGAAGCTCCTCCGGCCGCGTACAAGGTTGACCATGGCGAGGCATTCATCACGGCCAACAGAGAGCGCGAGCTTGCCGGAAGGGTGAAGTGCGAGGTCGTTGACGGCGCGACGGTGGACGCGCGGGAGCGTCTTGAGGTGGACGAAGCCGTCGGCATCGAAGAGCGAAAGCGAGCCTTCGGCGTCGGCGGAGAGGAGGTTGCGGGGGAAGGGGAGAGAGGGAGGGGCGTAGAAGGCAAGGGCGGTGACGGTGGCGGAGTGTTGGTGGAGGGATCCGAGGGAGGCAGCGGTGGCGAGGTCGTAGAGGTGGATTGTGTCGTCAGCACCGCCGGAGGCGACAACGGAGGCGGAGACGGCGAGGCACTTGATGAGAGAGAGGTGGGAAGGGTAAGAGAAGAGAGGGGTTAGGGTTAGGGTTTCGTTTTGGGGAATTAGGGAGAAGCCCCAAATGAACCTCTCGTATGATCCTGCTACTAGACTCATTCTTGGGTGCAGATTGGTGATGAATGATATGCTGCTGTTACTGTCTCATACTAACTCTCTCTACATAAACCCTACCCTCTCAACCAAGAAGGGTTTTAATTTCGTGGTCAAATTTTTTATTTTTTATTTTTAAAGCATAATATCTTTATTTGTGTTTTTTTTTATTTGAATAAGTAAAAAGAAAAAAAAATTTAATTTATTTAAATAAAAATTCATATGTTTCACTTAAATAAAATATACTTTTTATACTAATATTTACTAAAAGTTTAAAAATTATTCATAACATTTAATTACTTCAATATTATCCCTAAAATTTTCAATTTGGAGTAATTTTATTCTTATTAATAATTTTTTATAATTAATATTTTTCTTTTCAATTTTACTCCTTTTATGTATTTATGGCACAGTGGCACAGTTTTTAATTTTAATATCATCATTATCTATAACTTTGTAATAAGAACTAGAGTGCGTTGCGCGGGTAATTAATCCGTTAATCAATATGTCGAATTAATCAATTTAAATAATTCTATTGTTTTATATTTTTAAATAATTTTTAAAAGTATTAAAGTATCAAGGTGCTATAAACAAATTAAGGTTATATTTAATTACATGTATTTAAAATAAATATAAAACAACATAATTATTTTGTTGACTACTTTTTAAAAAATCTAAATAAGATGCGCCTTAAGATAATTCACCAAAATTTGTTAAACACAAAAATATACATGACGATATTTGTCATTTTAGATATAAAAAAGAAAAATAAAAAAGTTATTTTTAATTACAATGTTTTGTCGATGAAAAATAAATTAAACACGCATTATTATTTAAATAGAATTCCTATGAACTAAATAATGATATAAGAAAATTGCTATTTTAATTTGTGTCTTTATCTAACTTATCTCATCCTAAAAGTATCATTTTATACCATATAATAATCAATTAATTATTAACAAAAAATTATGAGAAAGTCTTGAGAGCCAATATTAGGAAAACAATATCATTTTTTCTTCTTTTTTCTCTTTTCTTTTACGACCCACTATTTTCCTAATTACATTTATTGGCTCGTTATTGGTTCCCTGACGTTGGTTTCCTAGCATTACTCGTAAGTTATATACAATACAAAAAAGAGTTGTAAAGTTTAGCTTATAGATATACACATAATTAAAGAAGAAGCATACTCAAAAAACAATCAATAATGCTACACATTCAAGCAATTTCACCAACCAAGCTCAACCAAATATTTTTTACCCACTCTCACCTAAGTAGCGTGAAAACACGCGCCCCTCCTCCCCATTCAAAACGGCGCACTTCTCTCCCAATTTCTCAGCAACAACTCCTCCCCCTCCTCATCGTCCTCCTCCTCCTCCTCTTCCTCCTTCTCCTTCTCCCTGCTACTACGATGCCGCCGCCGTCACTGTCGCCGTCGTCGCCATCATTACTACCACGACCATTTTCGTAATCCTCTTCTTCTTCTTCTTCTTCTTCATCTCCTCCTCCTCCTCGTTGTTGCTGCTGTTGTTCATGTTGTTGTTGTTGGTGTTGTTGATGATGATAATAAAAAACTGAATTGGATGTTCATGAAAACAGAAACGGAATTTTCACATAAAAACCGAATTGAACTTTTACAAAAACAGAAACGGAATTGAAAAGAAAACAGAAACGGATTTGGCGCCACGTCTAGGCGTGGTCTTATTTACGCCCAGGCGTGACTTTGGGTCATGAAAACAGAAACGGAATTTTCATATAAAATAGAAACAAATTTTCACATAAGAACTGAATTGGATTTTCACGAAAACAGAAACGGAATTAAAAGAAAAACAGAAACGGAATAGAAAAGACAACATAAACGAATTTGATGAATAAAACACAAATCAATATCTTCTTCTTCTTCTTCGTCTTCTGTTGTTACTCTTCCTCCACCTCCTACCGCAGCTGCTCTACCACTTTCTCTTCCTCCTCATCATCATCTTTTTCTTCTTGTTCTTCTTCTCTTGTTGCTGCTGCTGCTACTTCTCCACCTCTTGTCACTGTTGCTGCCTCTCATCCTTCTTTCTCTTAATTTTTTTGCCACTGTTTTCATCGTCGTCGTCGCAGCCGCCGCCACCGTCGTTATTGCTGTCATCATGGTCATCGTCATCGCTACTGTCATCATCCTTCTCCTCTTTTCTTATTGTGATGAAGAGAAAACGAAAAAAAAAAACTACAGTAATAAAGAGAGAGAAACTAACGCGTGTGTGGAGGGAGCTTAGCTGGACTTGGTTGGCAAAATCACTTGAATGTGTAACATTATTGAAAAACAATTATTTGACTGTACAAACAAATCATAAGTAAAATTAGTAAATTGAGAATGAATTTTAGATTAAAAAAATATCATATTGTTGTATTAAAATTGTATAATTTGGAGCTTCTTAAAAAAACATTCATTTTTTTAATTGATTTAAAAAGTGTCCTTAAAAGTATGGCGTCCGCCTCCACAGAATATCCAAAAACAACAGAGAAAATAATGATATTAATTATTAATAGCCAATTTGTAAGACTAAACACTCAATCAAAGGTTATTGTATGCTTGTTTTTTTTCCAACTTGTTCTTTCAATTTCAATTGAATGGAAAATTTTTTTGAAAAGAATGTGTGATTTAAAAACTCAAAATAGCTCTATACCAACTATCTACTGTCTCCGTATTTTGACTTCCTAGATAATTTTCATGAGCTTTTACTTGCTATCTACGGTCTCCGCATGTCTTGTGCAATTGATTTCAAATTAAAAACTCAAAATAAGAAGAATATGTGTGCATTTAAATTCAATAATGATAGAAACTTAAAAAAAAAAAACATCAAAAATAGGCAAATGCTTTTATAATATTCAGAGAAAAGTTAATCATAATTTAAAATAAAAAGGACATAAGTCCCACATTCATTTCTTCAACCACTTGCTCTGTCATGCTTTTCTACCTCAAGTTATGATATATATCTAACGCAATCCTCATGGTCAGTAGCAAATACCACATCCACTTCATATACCTCCTCCCCTAATCCTTCCCTGAAAATGTTCAAAAAATATCAACATTTATTAAGAAAATACATCTAGAAATATTAATAAACTCTGGGTACCATAAATACATTTAATTCATTGTGATATAAGACACATCTATAATATTGAGAAATCTATAAATAACCATAGAATTCAGACTTCAAAACTTGAACATTTATTAATATGCTGATTAATGTCACTTACTTAGTATACCTGCTCAGTGCCCGGAGGAAAGAGCAACATCATCAGACCATTTCCACCATCTTAAGAAAACTATTTTCTCCCTAGGATCCATTATACTCTCTATAAATTTGTAGAAATTTATACTTCTTCAAACATCACAAAAGTACAATGCTATTTTAAAAATCAATTAATATTGGTGTACACATAAAACACATAAACACATCCTAATTAATCAATCCCTCAAGTGGGAAAGGTTTATGTGTTTCATGTGTTTTATGTGTACACCTAGCAAAAACTCTTCTCCATATTCAGGAATCACCATTCCACCGTCATAAAAACTTCAAAAATAAGCATACTACCAATTAAGTAAAATTAAGTAAAAATAATGAAGTAAAATTAGATACTTAAGTGTGGAGATTCTGATTCAACCTCCTGTTTTTCTCCTTTGCTTATAATCCGATAGCTCTTCTCCATATTCAAGAATCACCGTTCTTTCTTCTAGCTGCTGCATTAACTGCCACCGTCATAAAGTTTTATCTACACATTTGGCAAAATTTAAAAAGATTTCTACTATACAATCTAAACCAATAACTTCCTTTCCAATGATCCCAATAGAAGCATCATAAAGCATGGGAAATGGCTCATACTTGTCCATGTAAAACATATTGAAAATTATAAAATACTTGAAAGACAAACTCATTGAATCTTCCTTCTTTTATTGGATAAATTGCAGACATCACAAATATCACTGCCTCCAAGCAATAATATAACAGAAATCAAAAGTTATCCTACTGGCTCTACACCATTTTAATTGCAACAAAAACACAATCACAGTCTGGCATTTTATCAAGCATAATGCGTGCACCAGGGAAGTTGCAACAGTAAATCCTCAAAAGGTTCAACAACCATCAAAGGGAGTAGACAAATATGCATGATATCAAATAAATAACAGATCAAGTTAGTAGCCATTGAATGATTTAAGAAAATTGAACTAATTACACAGGAAAAATTAATCAAATAAATATTAGCATTTCAAAGTTTTACGGATCTTGCTCAATGCAGACTAACCTTACGGCAAAAAGATGGAGAAGAAGAAGGTGCAGAAGACAGAACCGCCCACTGTTCACGTCTTCCTTCACTCACGCCGAGCTACTCTTTTCACTGTTTATGTCTTCCTTCTCTCTCATCTTCTTCAGCGGACAGCAACAGTAGCGACGACCATGGCTCTCCTCCCCCATCGCTCTCACAGCCCTCCACTCTCTGTCTTTATCTCTCCTTTTTCGCCCATTTTTCTCTCTCTGCGCAGAGGGTATCCCCCTTAATAAAAAGAGAACAGTAACAGGCTCACTAAACGAAGGGTATTTTGATTTGAGAAAGAGAAAGTGTTGATTCAAAATTCAAAACAAACCTATTCGGTATTCACTGTCTCTCCACCTTATCTCCGCCTCATTGCATGCACCCATCTTGTGCTGGTGCAGCTAATGGATTTTATAAGAGCGCGTAGCGAGCCTGTTACTGTTCCCTTTTTATTAAGGGGATGCACTAAGTGTCCAGTGATTGACAAGTGTCGCATATTTACTGAGGCAGTCAACACGCTGCACCATCGTAGGGAAGAAACATTGCAGTCTTTATTCCTGTGGGAGAAACATGTGACTAGATTGAGAGGTGGGATATTCAAATTCAAACTTGAAGAAATTAAAATAAAGAAGAGAAAACAGAACAAAAGAAAGAAAAAGGAAAGGGACCAGTGTCTAGAGGAGAGAGAAAACGCAAAAAAAAAGAAATTATAATAAAATGACTATTTGCACCATCTAAAAAAATCACATAATAATAGTTACTAAATGATAAAAAAGACATTATAGTCCATTTATCAATCTTATGCAGCAACAAGATAGAATCTTTCCTTTCATTCCAAAATTCTAAAACAACTTTTACTCTCCTTCTCTCATCAAATTCAAAAACCAGAAAAGTAACTATCTCTCACCAAATCTACTCTTTCTTCTTCTTCTTCTTCGATCTCCCACCTAGATCTACTCCTTCTTCTTCTTCAATCTGCAAAAATAGGAAACATTAGCCGTCAGAGAACTCAGAGAAGATAAGTGAAGAAGTGTCTAGCAGTTCGTTCTCGTGCCAGCAACCATCCCGGCAACGACATCCTCCAACGAAGCAGAATTGCAGCAGCCTCGAATGTCCGCCAGCATCCTCCGAGGACACGATTCGAACGTGGTTGCAGACGTTGTCGTCGCTGTGTTTTCCGAGGAAGAGAGCGGCAGGGAAGAGAGAGAGCCTGGAGATAGAGGAAGAGAGGGGTGCAAATCTTGGAAGAAGACAAAGGGGGCGGAAACTAATGCTGTTGGCGTCGTTGTCGAACCTGAAGGACGTCGAGGCTGAGCTTATGCCACTGCTACCATTGTTCCTCTTGATACACTCCGCTACGATGTGTGTTGCATCTCCCTTCTACAAGAGGTAATTTTTTCAGAAAAATGTTGCTTCGTTGTTACCTATCCCTTAACGCTGGTGTTTTCTTTTTTTCTTTTTTTTTTTTAGAATCAAGGTTCCATTTTTTCAAATGATGTTATCTAGCCCTGTTGGATGTTGCTTGTTTTCCTGTAATTCTGTTTTGCATTTCTTCCTTGATTTCTTAGAACAGAAACCTTCTTGGTTACATAAAAAGTTTATGTGTTTTCATTTTTCAAGAAAGTTTGGGTTTGGTGCAATTCAGCTGCAACATGGAAGGATGTCTCCATGACTACTATGGCATTTTGCCTTCATGGAAGGATGAGGAAGATTGCTGCAAATGGAAGGGGATTCATTGCAGCAGCAAAAGATTCTAATGTGACCTGCAATTTTCAGTTAGTTCATTAGTTGTAGTGAAAAAGAACTTGATTTTCTTATATATTCTCAAAAATGGAGTTTATTAAATTGAAGTTAGTTGGGTGTATTTTTTATACGGTATTTGATTTATATAATGTTTTTAGATTACGAATTGCTAATTTGGATTGGGAAATCAATTTGAAAAATAGGAAAGCTTTGAAAAAAAAATGAGATTACTTGACTTGGAAAAAAGGTATTTGAGTTCTAAGGTTTCAATTCTTAATTGATTGATGGAATATGTATTTGTAGGACAATGAGGGTATCCCAATTGACCTGAAGCGGCTGATCTTTGCCAGTAAGTAGCAAGAAGAAGGGCACACTCTTGAGTAAGATCAACTTATATTTTCATTTTTCTTGCATTTTCTGCATTAAATTTTTCCATACAAAGTCTTTGACTGCAAATGGAGGATTTTCTTGGTGCTTTTGTGTTGTTGAGTTGACTAAACTTTTAATTTTATAGTGGTTTTTATGATTTGATTGTTGAGTTGTTGATTTTATATAACTTTTGTGTTGTTAAGACTTCATATTTCTTAGTTGTTGGATTTCTTAGGTTCTAATAGGAAATAGATTCTAATTTGAATTTACCTATTGATGGCCGTAATTTGTTAATGTGTAATTTTTTATTTTTATTTTGGGGATATTGATTCTATTTGTTATTTAGAGAAGGAATTAGATGTGGAGGCAGAATACGACAAAAATTTCAGATAAGAACCACCATATTGTGTTCACTCCGATCTTTGCATTATTCTCACAACATTTAAATTGATTTACAGATAAATGTAAAATTACGTTCTTATTTTTGTTGTATGAATTTAATTAATACAGGAATTGGGTTCATCAAAGTAGAGAAAATTGGCAAAGGCTTTCACACAGAGCAATGTAATGACATAACTTGCCATCAATTGTAATTGTGGATTGGAGAAACTGGCACTTGCAAATTGTCCTAGCCCTTTCAAATAGGTTTGCAAATTGACCATTCTTATGACATTTTCTTCATTCTTGCATTTTAATTTATCTTTACCATTATATTTCACTATTTTCTATTATTCACAGTTTAGTTTATATTAGGCAATTGGTAATGGTTTTCCTGTTGTTATACTCGATACAAGCTTTATATAAAAATAGCATGCTCACTGCATCCTTTACCTACTCTGACAGAACCAGAGGAGCCAAAGAAAAAGGAAAAACGACAGAAGGTGGGAAAATCAGGTTTTCTTGCTCCTCTTCAACTATCTGATGCCCTTCTAAATTTCATTCGGGTATATCACTTCTTTAAGTTGTCCACTAGCAGTATATATTGCTTGAGCTCTAATAATCTCTCCTTTAAATCGCCATTTCAAAAGCTTCAAAAGACGTATTCAAACCATCATACATTTTTTGGCTACATATCATTATCATAATATTAGCTACATCAACGTTACCACTTACCATAGCCATTTCAAATGACACACCTCCAGCAATGTTGCAATGCAATGTTCGGATTGTAGATAGCTTGTGCCATATGAAGTTCTGTGGAACGCAAGATGCAGAAATGTGTAAAATATTGTTGTCTGACTTCATCATATTCTTCTATAGTTCTACTTATGATTCAAATAAACTGCCTGATTGCCTGTTACAGACCTTAGAGCCTAGAATTTGATTACAAGTTCAACAGAAATAGTTATACTCATTGTGACCCATGAATTACTTGGCCAGAACTTCTATCATGCATTAACTGCTTGCAACATCAATGCAAGATTCATCATTTCATTGAACCTTAAGATTTACAATTAGATGAGGTTTCTTTTTTCTTTTCAAATCCAATTACATCTCTTTTGAACAATCTACAATTAAGTTATTTTGTCACCTACCCTTAAGCTGCATGTTCTGAATTTTATTTTCTTTTGTGAAGGATCTTTCTGATAAGAGGAAAATATTATGTGACGAGAAGCTGAAAAAGCTATTTGATGTTGACACCTTCAATGGATTCACTGTTACCAAGCTGCTAGCTCCTCACTTTATAAAGGCAGAGCAATGAGCTGCATGCATGTCAAAGTTGGGGAATTTTATACTTCAAAATAGTTTTGGAATATCTTTATCTATGTTTTGGTTCTTATAAATATAATTTGTTCTAATATTATTTTCATAATTCTTTGAATGTGATGTACGTATTTGATAGAAAACATGATGCATTATGTTATAATAGGACGATTATGTAGATATTTGGAATAGGACGATTATGGTAATAACAATGAAGAGATTATGTGCTATTACTATTGAAATCCTTCACCAGTCAGGATATTATCTTCTATGGGGAATAAAAAGATCAATATTATTGACATTTTGGTGTTTCTAAGATCTTAACATTTCTCTCATTTAATGTCCACTATTATTGGTAGAAAGTAGAAACTCAATTTTTATGATTACTTTGCTTAAAGCTTGATTATTAGGTAGGTTACAGGCGTTGATTGAAAAAAAGACTCTGAGGTAGTGGTAGCAATAGCAAAACTATTTAGACAATCATTTAGATTTATGAAGTTATATTTTAAAGTTCTAATAATTAATAGCTTATCAAATTATTCCGTTCAATTTTACCAATATTTTAATGTGTATTTTGGTAATCAAACAAACCATATGTTGCTAAATTTTAAAGGTTTAAAAATTAGTTTTTAACTTTTTCATATATCTTTAAATATTTTAATTATTATATAGTAACAGATTTAATAATATATTTATCAAATATACTACATATGTATTAGGGTTTAGGGTTTAGGGTCTAAGTGTTTATAAATACTAGGGTTTAGGGTTTAGTGTTTAGGATTTAGGTTGACGGTTTTGATTTTAGTGTTTAGAGTTTAGGGTCTAGGTAAGATAGTTAGTGTTTAGGGTTTATGGTTTACGGGTTGCGATGTATGGGTTAGAGACTGTGGTTTAGGGTTTAGGGTTCAGAAATTACGGTTTAGGATCAAGGTAAAACAGTTTTAGTATAGGGTATATAATATAGGGTGTATTGTTTATGAGTTGAGTTTGGCTCATTTTGACGGCCCTACTATTAAGCAATCTCATCTAATTGTCAAGAGTAAAACATTCGCACAGAGTGCGTTTAATAATATATTTATCAAATATACTACATATGTATTAGGGTTTAGGGTTTAAGGTTTAAGTGTTTATAAATACTAGGGTTTGAGGTTTAGGATTTAGTGTTTAGGATTTAGAGTTTATATTGATAGTTTTGATTTTAGTGTTTAGGGTTTAGGGTCTATGCGAGATAGTTAGTGTTTAGGGTTTATGTTTGACGGGTTGCGATGTATGGGTTAGGGTCTGTGGTTTAGGGTTTAGGGTTCAGGAATTAGGGTTTAGGATCAAGGTGAGTCAGTTTTGGTATAGGGTATATGGTATGTTTATGGTTTTTGGGTTGTGACGTATGGGTTAGGGTCTGTGGTTTAGGGATTATGGTTTAGAATTTAGGTTTCAGGAATTAGGGTTTAGAGTCAACGTGAGTTAGTTTTGGTATAGGATATATGGTATAGGGTGTATGGTTTATGAGTTGAGTTTGACTCATTTTGACGGCTCTACTATTAAGCAATCACATCTAATTATCAAGGGTAAAATATTCGCGCAAAGTGCGTTTAATAATATATTTATCAAATATACTACATACGTATTAGGGTTTAGTGTTTAGGGTCTAGGTGTTTATAAATACTAGGGTTTAAGGTTTAGAGTTTAGTTATTAGGATTTAGGGTTCAAGTTGATGGTTTTGATTTTAGTGTTTAGGGTTTAGGGTCTAGGTGAGACAGTTAGTGTTTAGGGTTTATGGTTTACGAGTTGCGACGTATGGGTTTGGGTCTGTGGTTTACGGTTTAGGGTTTAGGGTTTAGAATTTAGGGTTCATGAATTAGGGTTTACGATCAAGGTGAGTCACTTTTGGTATAGGGTATATGGTATAGGATGTATTGTTTATGAGTTTGATTATAGATGATAGAGTTAGGCATTTCTTAAAGTATAAATTTTAAAATTTCATTAAAGTGTAATCGGAAAAATACATGCGCATAGTGCATGCAAAATTCTAGTTAATACATTAAAAGAGGCTATCACTAGCTTGTATGAGCGACAAGTGTCCAGCCACTTAAAAATTAAGCGACAACAAGAAAACTTGCAAAAGATAAATTCAAAAAAGTGGTGAGTAGTTTTTACTTGGAAGCTCATTTTAAACTATCATTACTTCTCAAAACTCTCTCTTCATCTCTTGCTTCTTTACTATCTTCTTCTTCCTTACCCTGTTTCAACTTCATAGCTAACAATGGCAGAACTGGGCCATACTTTTGAGGAAGTCCATTTGTCCAAAAATGACATGGAGTTCAATGTTTGTGTTATACGTATCTGGGAGGTTTCTGTAAAGTTTAACCCAAATGAGATACAAAGCTTGAAAATGGTTGTGCAAGATCATAAGGTATCAAAAGTTGAATCTTTTTTATTTTAATAATCAAAAGTTGAATATTTTTTATTTTCAGAACAAAGGTTCTATTTTTTTTCGGATTAAGGAACAAATGCATTACGTGAATATTCTGGTTATAATGTTTGTTTCTCGTTTATATCGTTTTTCAGGGGCAGAGGATCCATGTTGGTGTTGGGAAGGGCTTGGTAAAGAAATTGAAGCCTCGCGTACGTGAGTTTCAGATATGTAAGATGACAAGCCCCATTTCGTTTCAGAAGTGTCTCTGAAGTTATGGATGACGAAGTTGTCCTTAACAACGACATATTTAGTACGTTCGTCGATTTTCATAACCAAACCCTTTAGCCAAAAAAAAAGTAATCCCTATCTTTTTTTTAGATTTCATTGGCGAGGTGGTTGGTAAAGCGGGTCCGAGAGATGTGGTCACAACCTTTGGAAGGGAAACAAAAAGGATGGTTATTGTTATCCAGGATATGCAGTAAGACTTGAGCTTTGTTGGTTTTTATAGTTTAAGCCTTTAAGGTTTTAGGGCTTTTTAATGGTTACACGTTTTAGGGCGTTTTTTGGTTTTTAAAGTCTAAGACTTTAAGCTTTTTAGCATCAATTTATGTATGATCATTCTTGGCAGGAAGGAAAGGATCAACTGTAATCTTTTTGGGAAGATGGTTGACCAGATTGTTCCACATCTGCAGAATGATGCGTGTGCATCTTAGGTTGTTTTTAGCTTCAATTTCTCTTTATTATTACTATAATCTTGGTGAATTATTGTTATTAATTGATCAATCAAACAAACTTGATGTTTTTTTGAGTTGTGTTTGTGTTTTTAGAGAATTCACTAAGTGTTTTAGGTAATTGAAGACCAATTGAGAGAGATTGAAGAAAGGAGAATGAAGAGGAGAAGGAATCAAGAAAATGGCTAAGTGTCATTGCCCACGTATGACGTGGAGACCCACGTCATACGTGGGAATTAGAAGCCAAAAGCCCAAATTGGGCAATAGCTACACGTTATACATGAGCTCCCCACGTCATACGTGGGAATTAAAGCTTCAAAAGCCAAAATATGACAGAGAGCACACGTTGTACGTGGCCCCTCATGTCATACGTGAGTCATTGAGCGTCCAATAAGCATTTTGGGACAGAATCCACACGTTATATGTGGAGGCTTGGCGTCATACGTGGAGGAGCAATTGAAAGAAGTAATGTTGAGACAGAGGCACCACGTATAACGTGGCATAGTGGCGTTATACGTGGGAGTGAGAGGCATTTAACGTCAGTTTTATCCATTCCAAATCCAATCCAAGTTGTTATGCCTCAAATCCATTCATCAATCAAGGGCTTAATTAGAAGATCACAAGATATGATTAATTGAAGACTCAAGAGGAGAAGATAAGGACTTGTAAACCATAAGAGATAAGATTAGGATTAGATTAGGATTAGATTAGATTAGATTTGAATTTGATTTGATTTGTAAATTAGTTTCAGGTTAGTTTTAGCATTTTGGGACAGAATCCACACGTTATATGTGGAGGCTTGGCGTCATACGTGGAGGAGCAATTGAAAGAAGTAATGTTGAGACAGAGGCACCACGTATAACGTGGCATAGTGGCGTTATACGTGGGAGTGAGAGGCATTTAACGTCAGTTTTATCCATTCCAAATCCAATCCAAGTTGTTATGCCTCAAATCCATTCATCAATCAAGGGCTTAATTAGAAGATCACAAGATATGATTAATTGAAGACTCAAGAGGAGAAGATAAGGACTTGTAAACCATAAGAGATAAGATTAGGATTAGATTAGGATTAGATTAGATTAGATTAGATTTGAATTTGATTTGATTTGTAAATTAGTTTCAGGTTAGTTTTAGGAATATAAAAAGAGAGTTTTTCTCTCAGCACAGAGGTTACTGAGTTAGATACACGTTCACTTCATTATTCTTAGGTTTTATTTTTTATCATGCAAGGCTAAACTACTCAATTGTTAAGGGTGAGGAGCTCTGTTCACCCAGCATGAGGTAGTCACTATGTACATTCATTTATTAATTCATTGAGGTATTTTCAGTTACCTTCTAAGTATGATTTAATTTTCTGTTCTTCATCCCAATGGTTTAGAATCACCGAGAGGGGTTCTCTACTTGTCTAGGGCTAGATTGATAAGATCGAGAGGTCTATTGATATATGCTAGCTGGAAATTAGATCACATAATGATTAGGTCTAACTAGAGATAGTCAAGCTAATTGTTATGCAACTAAAATTCTGTGGTTAAAATTGGATTAGAACTAGTTTGGATATTGTGACATGTAATCTAATCTAGGATCACTTTTGAGACTCATAAGGGTTAGAATCGGATTTAGATTTTCATCTAGTTATTTGATTGATTGACTAAGAGATTAGCTTTTGATTAGGTAATTAGAAACTGAGTCACTAAGAGATTAGGGCTTAGTTACACTAGATTCGTTGTGCTTGATAACTGAGAACCTAGAATTGATATTCGAATGTGTGCATTGGCTCTCAAGGGAAAAACATCTCCAAAGCTCTTAACATTCCATTCACTGATTAATTCACAAGTAATATTTCTGCACTCTGTTCTTATTTGCTTTCTTATTTTTGAATCATACATCATCACACTCTCAAGGTTCTATTATTTGAATCTGCTTAGTTTAATTAAGGGATAGTATTGCTTGATCCTTTATTCCTCGTGGGAACGATACCCACTTCACCGTGGTATTACTTGTACGATACGGTATACTTACCGTTTTCATCCATCACAGAACAACACTCAAGAACCAGCCATTGTCATTCTCCAATACTTCAAGGTTTCAAGGTGGAATGGTAAGTAATATGTGTGCAAACAATATTTGAGTGGTGGATCCTAATGATAATACTTATTTCATTGTAATTGATGTTAGCTTTTAATTGGCTAATGATAGTTTATGATATGTCATAATTCTTCAAGCAAAACAGCAATTTAGAGCAACTTTGATTTATCAAAGATGCATATTAACCCTCCAAGGGAAGAAGTTACTGCATTCAAGGATAGGTTAGTGGAGGATGGGCCAACATTGTCTGATAGATTTAGCCAATTGGATTCTGATGGAGGTTTTAATGGTGCAGATGAATTAACTAAAGGAAAGGCCATTGTCCAGCCCAAAAAAGACATTTATGATGCAAGCAAGGTGATGTTCAATGTTTTCAATATATTTTTTTCAATTGACCAATAAGCACATGAGATATCTCAAAATACCAATTGTAGTTAAGTTGTATGGTTAGATAAAATTAGACATTTCATGGGTGCAAGAATGGGATACCTAAATTGTTGCTTTGAACTTTGGTCCAACTAATTGGTACTGTAGAGCATGCACTGGTTGCCACAAAAAGGTGGAAGGTTTTGTGGGGAAAACATATTTCTGTAAAACTGTATGCAAGAATGAAACTGGGGAACCTGCCAGAAGGTAACAAATATTATCCATTAGACAAAATAGTTAGTAGCATGCAATATTGCAATTGGGGTTGAAATTGGTTAATAGAAATCAGATTTGCTGGTCTATTCTTCACGTGAAATTGCATTCATTGTAAATGGTGGGGATTTAAATATCTTTTTATAAACAAAAACATTTATATTAATGTTTTGTTTTTTGCAATTAACGTAACTCCAAATTTTCTTCTATATAAAATTTAGCCGTTTTCATATTAATCTGGTTTGAAATGCACGTCATTTTTAACTTTTAATTTGAATTGTAGGCTTTTATGCTAATTAAGGTTATGTTACTTAATAGAATATAATATTAAGTCACATGACAAATTGACAGCAAATGAATTGCCCATGAATTACAACAATGGATAGTTTAATTTTTGAATGCATTTAAGCCATGTATTTGCCATTTCAGAAATAGGAAATGTATTTGAATTACTAAAATGGATTTAGTAGAATGGAATAAAAACACGAGAATTAGTAGAGAATTGAATTGAATCGTCGATTTTTCAAATGACTATAACTAAAAGCATCTAACAAAGAATCATGCACTGGTTGTTACTGGGTTGCACCCATCAATAGATTCAAGGCAGAGGTTATGGCCCAAGATTCAACTAGGTTGCTCACATTGTTGTTATGGGAGAGAGAGGGAAAGCATCTTTGTGGAAAGCCGTCAGATCAAGTGCTCATAGAATTGGTGAGCCCAACTTCAAATATATCGATCAATTGCATTTAGACTATTGAAAACCACTTAATGCTTTATGTTCACACATCCTGAGGGAGATCATGATTACCCTCCCTCATTGAACAAGATGTTGGAGAGTTGCTAATTAAGATACACGTGAAGAATTCCAATATCTTGGAAGGAGATGCTGTCTACCATGTGGTTAAGAGATCATTGAGGATCATGCCTTGATAGAGAAATACAAAGTCACCAGTGAAACAAATATGATAGCAGCTGTTGATGCAGTACGTTTATCAATTTAGAGTGTTCAAATTTACTTTCTGTTACATCCTTCTAGGTTTATAACTAATAAATCTAAGCAAAGTGAGGACCTGATTTGCAACAGGAAACCACAAACAATGCATCTTTTGAGGTTCAAGGGAATGTTGTTAATGTTATGTTTGATAGTGATCCTCAATATAGTATGATAAAAGTAGCTACAATAGATAAAATTTCTGAGAACGGGGGTTTTAATTTTGTCCATCTACTTATGTCAGTGTCCCTGTGTTTATGTAAATTCCAGGAACCATTAGATGAATCTGTCAGCACCATCCAGGACAAAACCCCAGCTAAGAGAGTGACGAGCGCTCTGCCCGAGGTATCGCAACAAGATTAATTCGGGACTCCCTTATCCTTTGAAATCAGGTTTTTAATATCGTTGTAGGGGAATCCGAATAGATTATGCCGCGAACAAGGGCGGACTCGATCAAACAAAAGAGTTGTCACAAGAAGCTTGCAACCAGTTTAAAAATACCGAGTACGAGACTCGGGTCGTCTCCCAACGAGTTAACGCATGGGACGATTTTGGTTGTGAGAAAAACGGGGGTTGTAATTGTGAGAGTGAGTGAATGGTGATTAACAAGAGAGATAAAGAGAATCTGATAAATGGATGCTAGGCCATGGATCGAGATATCACCTGTGTCCCCATAAACGCCACTAATTCCCAAGTATAGATATTTAGCATGTAATCCGCGAAGCCACACTCTACCAATCGGTCGAGTGGGTAGATCAACACCTTCCATAAGTCCCAGGGTTCTCATCTTCTAGAGCAACGGTCCTAGGTCTTTGGAACATGGATAAATCCTCCATGTTCACCTCATTAAGGACTCACTCTCTCTGGCGAAACCCTGGCGTCTACAGAAGATGCCAACCAAAGGATTAACAACCGAGTCACCCATGAAGCCACACTCACCAATCGGTTGAGTGGGTAGATCAGTGCCGTCCCATAAGTCCCAGGGTTCTCATCTTCCAGAGCAACGGTCCTAGGTCTTTGGAACATGGATAAATCATCCATGTTCACCTCATTAAGGACTCACTCTCTCTGGCGAAACCCTGGCGTCTATAGAACGGCATCAACCCAAGAGTTAACACATCTTTTCTTTAGGAACTAGTGACTAGGATCATCCACATCTCAACCCATGACCATAGCACAAGAACACTACTCCATATTTAAAGCAAATAAAACACTAAACATGTAAAAGGAAAGAATTAAAGACATAATAGCAATTAAAGAGAAAAT
>JASCZI010271919.1:26880-38341 GCA_036250425.1 Stylosanthes scabra
ATATGAAGGAGAGTTGCTTGATGACCCTTTCTGTTGGAATGCTTATGGGACACAGGAGACTTGGACTATACCTCCAATCAATTGCTTAAGGGAAGGTGACCCTGAGACTGTCGCCGACCCTTCTACTTTCGAATGCACTGTTTAGTAACTGTCTCGAATTTGATTGCTCATAGAAGAAATATATGTATCATGTGATATATACTACAATTATAGAATTCAGTATGTGTTTGATGATGATTGTGGTTTTCCAATTCCATATTAAGAATTAGGATTCGTCCCCATTTGGGTGTTGTTATCCCATATTGTGTGATGAAATATAGAATTATTTTGGCCCCTTTTCTGGGGATTCTTCCATTGTAATTACATATTATATTATTATTATTATATATAAAATATAAGTTTCATAAGAATTAATTATAAGTGGGTCTACACTCTACACAATGATCCTGTTACATAAGCAGATACAATTATGAGCCAAACATACCTAAAATAATCTGTACCTACCCTTCTTCTTAATGAGTTATCTTGTTTACCAATTACCATGATCACAAAGTGAATTTCTGACATGCACAATATATTGTTTTGTTTAATGTATAGTTGCATGAATTGTGGTTTATATGAGAGGAGACATGAGCATTTTATAATAATACAAGTTTAGATCCATAGGCAAGCTTGTGGATGCAATGGACTCCATTATATTCTGTGCACACGTGGGTTTTCCAGTTCAATTGTGTCCACAAGTTTTTCACAGCCCTGCCACAAGAAAAATAAAATATATATGCAAATAGAGGAGGATGAAATAAGAACCATTTTTTTTAATTTTCCCGTACAAACAAATTAAGACTGAAGAATGCAACTAGCTGGAGTGTTTGGACCCATTACAAGCACAAGTCTTGGCAGAAAAATGAATGCAAGCTGGTGGCACATAAAAGTTGTTGAATTATATTTTATACTAATTATAATCTGGAACCCTGTTTTTGAGAGTTAATCTAATATGTTTGTGTTCCCATTAACTAACGAACAATCATGCTGACATAAAAAATGTAGGACCTTTTCAATTTTCATCATATAAATACACTTGCATGGTGGCAGATCATATCTTTTGCGTGAAGAAATAATAACAAAACACAGAATAAAACAAGCAAAATTGAATGATTGAGGTGGTATATCCAAAATTAAGATTCAGATTCTGGTATAGTAGTCATTGCATTATATATTATATATAACAGATAGAGTCAACAAAAGGTTACATCATATAACATAACATAGAGAAAAGGGAAAGGGCAACTAGTACTTAACCATATATATGAAATTAAACTTTGGTGAAGCGCAAGTAGTTCTTGCCAGAAGGGAGATCCTTAGTTTCAAAACCCTGAGAGAACATGTCCTTGGCTTGTTGATCAGTAACACTTGGCTGAATCACACAAGGATCACCTGGATTCCAGTTAGCTGGTGTTGCAATCTTGAACTTTGATGCCTTCTGAAGAGACTCAACCACCCTCAACACTTCATCCATGTTCCTCCCTGTTGTTGCAGGGTACAGAAAGCTCAGCTTTACCTTGAGATCTGGCCCTACAATGTGAAGAGCCCTTGAAGGTAGATTGCTCCCGCTTGAGTCTTTCTCATCAGGGTCCACCATGTTCAGCTTCTTGATGATTTCTTTTCTTGGATCTGACATGATTGGGTAGCTCACTTTACAACCTGGCTGCAATATAATCCATGCATGCATGCAATGAAGTAGTAATTAATTAATAAGGGAATTAATGAACGAATTCATTAAACATACACCAATTAATTAAATTAAGTTAGTTACTGACAGTGAAGGCTTCAATGTCTTTGATCCATTCATTGTGGGATTGAATGTCATCACATGATAGACCTAAAAGCTTCACTCCTCGCTGATTAAACTCTTTAGCATATTCAGCCATCTTCCCAAGCTCCGTGGTACAAACCGGGGTGAAATCACCTAATAATCATGCATGTATATTATTATTGTAATTATATGAAACAACAAGTTAATAAGCTAATAAGAATGAAGATATGTACCAGGGTGAGAGAAGAGGATGGTCCATGAATCAGAACAGAACTGATGAAGCTTGATTTTGCCCTGGGTGGTTTCAGCTTCAAGGTCAGGGATTGTGTCTCCAATGGTAAGGCCTGGCATGTTTTAATTTCAAAGAATAAGAGAGAGATGGAGGTGGTGAAGGTGAATGGTGAATGGTGGTGTTTATAAAGAAAAGAAGGAAGTGTGCATGAAGAGAACGTGGCATGTTCATGGCTATGGACGTGACTCTTTTCTTGCTTACATGTCACTTGTTACAATTTCCACACTTTCCCAAAAAGAAAACAGACAAGGGCAAAATGAAAATTCCGTTGCCGGGAATCGAACCCGGGTCTCTCGGGTGAGAGCCGAGTATCCTAACCGACTAGACTACAACGGATTTGCTTACTCATCTCATATTCTTTTAACTTAAAACAAAATCAAAATGTTAATCATGAAAAGGTGATGGGACTATGAGAAATTGTGGGGTTTGTGGCTTTATCTCACACTGGTCTATGTCGGAGAGCATATATATGCATTGTCATCTACAGCAGCATTATTTTGGAAAGAATCCAGAGAGATATTTTTTGTAATATTCTATGCATGTTAGGGAGATTCTTTACTTTTGAGCTATGTGTTTGGTGATTAGACACACATTTCAAATTATTACTCATCCTCGCACTTGTGACTTTATTGCTTAACAAGTTTAGAACCGATCAATATATCCATGTCAAGCTATTGATTATAATGAGGAGATGATCAAGTAGAAGAAATCATTTGTGATAAAGGGATGATGAAGCGGCAAATATTCATCGCTCAATTTATATAATTTTACTTTTATATATATTCATCTCATCTCATTCATAATAATATAAATAACACTTTTCTCTGAATACGTGTCCTTATATCATATGTCAAATACTTAAAAAGCAATTCAACATGTTAGTAAATGATAATTGGGATAACAATATGTTCATGTTAAAGAAATACAACCGGTTGCTGATGACATTTTATTGTATTTCACATTATTACTAATTAACGAAACACATCAATATATTATTATAATTAATATTGATGTACACAATACATCTTAATTATTCACTACCTCAAATAAAAAAAATTTATGTGTTTCAATGTGTTTATGTGTATATTAGTGTAAAGTTAAGTGTAAAGTTAAGGTGGTGTTTGATTAGAACTTAGAAGTAGTAAAGTTGGAACGAAAACGTTTGTATAACTAAGGTGTAAGATATAGACTACAGAGTTGCAAAATATTTATCATGATTCAAAAAAACTGAAACTTTGAAATAAAGATATAAGTACATGAAAACACTATAGCACTACTATTAGTAGGTAGGAACTAATATGTATGCAATTAAGTAATAATGGATGCTTAATGAGTAATTAAGCTAAGCTAAGAGAATTTGTAAAGAGTGAAGCGAATGAGCGTTGGAGTTGATGAGGAGGTGTCTGCAAGTGGGACAAGAAGAATGAGAGAGTAGCCACTTGTCAATGCAAAGCACATGAAAACGGTGACTACACTGTGGAAGAAACCTTATTTGCTCACCATCCCTGAACTCAGCTAAGCAAATTGCACAGTTGTTAGGATCTTGAGAAGAAGAAGAGTAAGTTGAGGTAGGAAGAGCCACCATGTCGTTGGTCTTGAGACCGGAATTGAGCCTCCTCGAAGCGATCCATTGAAGAGGGTTGGTGAGGAGACGTGCAGCACACCGAAACGCACATCTTAGCATGGTGTTGAGGCCTAGAACGCACAGCAAGGCACACACTATGGCCGCCCCTACAACACTCCAATCCAAACCACCATTGCCTGTGCTTTCTTGTTCATGATAATGAGGTGGTGTGGGAGGCAGAGTTAATTCAGCCATGGAAATACAAATTAAAGAGTAGAGTGGAGAAATGGAAGAAGAAATAGAAATTGGTAGGAGGACATGAATCATGAATGGGACCTCATTAGTCTAATCATCCTTTTTCTTCTTTTCTTTATATAAAGCAACTCCAACTCATCATCATCTCTTACTATATAAAAGTGAAAACGAAGGATGTTCCATTGACTGTTGATAAAACTACTGTAATTTTGTCATAAGGATTCGTTATTTAGGTATATTATTGTCCTAATAAAAGTTATATATAATGGTAATTAGGAGTTTAATGTGGTGCAAGTGATGAATGATTTAATCCACTAGCTAGCGTACTTATCTCTCTTTATAAAATGCACACCAAAAGCAATCTTTCTTTCCAGTAAAGGCGCGGCGTGGGCATGCCGCTTCTTCTGGAGTGTGGACCATCCCAATTCCCAAACTATTTAATTATCACACTCTACAATCTACACACAAACTCAATAACATTTTGCAAAACATTATGCAGTTATAGGTAGATAAGTCTATTTAACTTTTTTATATTAATTAAAATCAATACTAGAATGAATATATAATATTAGATATTATAAATATATGATTACATATTTTAATTACATAAAAATATAAATATTAAGTTAAATAAAATGATTTCAGATTATGATCATATAACATTGTAATAAGATTATTCCAACATTTTATTGTGAAGAAAAGTATTTCAACAATAATAATGTGCCAAAAGATGTTATTGTAATATTTTGCACGTTTAAAATCTAGACTAAATAACGTAATACCACTATCTTCTTGACTTATTCCCTTTTGTGATATTTCTATTCTCTATTATTTGCAAGTCCACAAATTATATTGAGACAAAACTGAAATTAGATATAAATCCTTAAAACAATTTTCAAACGTATTTCCCGTAAAAATTCATTCAAGGCCTCAATTGAGTGTGTAGTCTGGTCAAAGAAATTTTTTTTTTTCCCTGTACTTCCGTATTATACACTCACACTCACTACATTGATATATATATATATTATGGGTCCTCACTATCCTCCAGTGAGTATCGAACCCGGTATAGCTCTCTGTGAGGCCAAAGGTTCCTCACTTGGCTACAGGCCTCGACTGAGTGTGTAGTCCGGTCAAAGATTAAAAGTGAGGGAATGAACTTTGGGCTTTCCAATTCAGAAACAATTTTTGGTCAAATGAACGATTTACATATGTACTCATTCTTACACAAAAACATTTCACAATCTAACTTGTGTCTTTTGACCCAACGATGACCAACAATGACAAGTGCATATGAACCCGGAGATGTTGACAAAAAGAAAATCTGATGTGAAAAATGGGCCACAGCAGGCAATAAAGCAAACAATAATTGTATCTTTGCTGGGACTTCACTAGAACCCATATAACAATACCCCTCAAAAAAAAAAAAGAAGAAGAAGAAGGAGACCAAAATGAAAACCTAAGAGGAGAGTATGTGAGAATCAAAACATTTTGATTTATTATTAATTATTAATTAAATATTATAAATGTTACGAACCAGCCTAATAAGGCCGATTCATTAAGCCAATAATCAACTTAAAGATCCGATGAGATCGTGAAGAGATCCCATTTGAATCTCAACCACCCGCTACTATATAAACAGGGGGCAACACCCCTCTTCCGAGTGCTTCTAAGGTCACGATCCCATCTGAATCTCAACCACCTGCTACTATATAAGCAGGGGGCAACACCTCTCTTCCGAGTGCTTCTAAGATCACGATCCCATCTGAATCTCAACCACCCGTTACTATATAAGCAGGGGGCAACACCCCTCTTCCGAGTGCTTCTAAGGTCCATTAAATTATTATTTGGTACATCTGTGCTTAACAATAAATATAAAATTATGAATATTATCTACATAAAATAATATATCTTAAATTAGATGATACTCTTTTTTTTTTTTTTGTGACAAATAGATTAACTTTGTATTATAATTATTTATTATTTCTCTTATTTTATTTCTGACAATCAAATGTTGATTTCTTATTGGATACTTTTCACTAGAGACCAAGTATCTTAATAATTTCCCCTGCAGTCTTTATGTCCGATGTCTCTCTACTCGTGGTTCCAACTTCCAAGGGTTTTTAGTTTTTTCTAAAAAAAATCTAATTGGAGCTCCATATTAGATTAACAGTTCTACCACTAATTATGTAGTAACAATGTTCATATGCATGGCACAAATATATATTCACTCACGATTATTTTCAATAATAATACATGTTGCCATGTCGTTGTTTCTTTTTTTACTCTCAATATAATAAAACAGTAGAACTAATAAAATAGGGAAAAAAAATGATACATTTATATTGATTGTTCCTGATGAAAACCGTTTGGGAGTGAGGAACATTTCTAATTTTCCAATTCTTCCGTTTTAGCTTTGTACTAAACTACTAATATTAAAATAATTATTATCATTAGTATTATTTTCTCTTTTTATTAAAATATAATAGATAACAATTAATTAAATACTTTTTAAAAAAAAGAAAGAGTTAAATAAAAAGGAGGAAATTAAAAAGTGAGATGCGACTTTTCTTCATATTTGTTCCGTTCCACACGACCTTTTCTCATTTTCTCCCAATGTAATAATATTCTTGGTGAAGAGGGCGTGTCTGAGCCGCACTTAACTGCAGTTTAGTGAATCCTTGCACGATTGGATTTAAGTCTTTAACCCTTTTCTGCTTTAACCACTAAGCATATTCCACAGAATCCAAGGTTTCCTAAAAAATTGTAATCCAACAAACAACACAAAACATACACGCTCCACTTTTGTTCCAACCCTCTTTCCCCTTCCCACTAGCAAATTTCACGAATTCGCAGACCACAATTTTTCTAAACTATGGAGAGACGAGTACCATATACCATACACTATGGAGAGACCAAGTCATCCGTCTTGGTCACGGCGTCCACGTCCACGGTCCACCAAAACATTCAAATTTTCACTAACTTCATCACTTACCCTATTATGTAACCCGCATAACAAGGCTCTTCCTACACCTACAGTCACAGTCAAAGTCAACTCTTCACTCTTCAAATTAAATTATTATTCAAACCTCAATTTCACACTAACCACTTAGCAGCCACAGGTCCCTCTATAAATAACTCAAATAAAACGGCCAACCAATTATCTCATCTCCTCAACAACATTCACAAAATCAAAATGGGCAAATCGGCTCTTTGGCTCACCACATTTACCCTCCTCTTCACGGGCTTCCTTTTGGCCCGGGCTCAACCAGAGGCAAACTTCAAGTGCAGCAGCAGCACAAACGCCACGTGTCCAGGCCTAATCGACTACTTCAGTCAGAATGCAACAACCCTCCGTAACATCCAGCAGCTCTTCAACGTGAAGCACCTCCCGGACCTATTGGGCGCAAACGCCAACACCATACCTGAAAACGCGTCCGCCACTTACACCGTGGGCCCCAACAAGGTAGTCAGGATTCCGTTTCCGTGCAAGTGCAGTAACGGAACGGGGCTGTCCAACCACGTGCCGTTATACAAGATCAAGCCCGGTGACGGCTTGGACTACATAGCGAGGACGGTTTTCGCGGGCGTGGTGACGTATCAGCAGATCCAGAAGGCTAATAAGATTGCTGATCCCAATAAGATCGTGGCCGGAGATTCCATTTGGATACCGTTGCCTTGTAGCTGTGATGCTGTGGGAGGGAGCAGTGTGGTGCACTATGCTTATATAGTCCCCACCGGAAGCACCGTGGAGGGGATTGCAGAGGAGTTTGGTACCACGCAAGAAACCATTCTTAGTCTCAACGGTCTCGATGACCCTAAGAAACTTCAGGCTCAGCAGGTTATCGATGTCCCTCTCAAAGGTACTTCATTCATTATCCCTTCTTTTTTTTGTTTGGGTAAAATTAATTATTATCGGTTTGATAGTTATCAATTATGGAATTTTGAAAAGGAAACAAAAGAAAAGAAAAAAGGGAAATACTAGGAGGCAATGTTAGGGAATCTATAAGAAGTACATAAGTGTAATTAGGAAAATAACGAGTGATAAAAGGAGAATAAAAAAAAAAAAATGATATTGACTACTGTATTTTCTAAAGTTGATTCCCAAAACTTTTTGAAAGAAAAATAATTTTTATTTTTTTAATGAATGTGCTATGTGGACTCACACCCACTTGGGCATGGAAAGTCAACGGAAGTGTCTCCCATATTATGTGCTGCATCCAGCTTCAGATAATAGATATTCACATTCTTTGAAATTAAAGAAACAAAAAACAATTTGTTGAAATACTACCCGGTTGAATAATTGTTTGAACTATTCAATTCCTAGCTAATCTAACAAGGACGGGAGTTGGTTTCTACATATAATATTTGTGTTAGATGCTCTGATTGATAAAGAAAGAAGTGACGTTTTTTCTTATTTTTAAATTGTTTGGTTATGTGAATGCAATAATGGGAATGTTAGAATATGCGAAGAATATGATAGCATAGTTGACATGGATTATAAAAATTAAATGATGTATGTTTGTGACAGCTTGTTCGACGAGTGTTAGAAACAATTCAATGGACTACCCTCTGCTGGTTTCAAATGGCACTTACGTCTACACTGCCAACGAGTGCGTGAAATGCAAATGCGACTCCAGCAACAACTATGTGTGAGTGCCTCTGCCTTCTTTAATTTCACCATGAATTAATGCAAATAAAGAAAATATATATGAATTGATAATAACTAGTTTGGGTTTAATTTAAGTATAGATTGCAATGCCAGCCATCGCTTCTTAAACCAACAGGGGGAAAGTGGTCTGTATGCCCCTCCATGAAATGCCAAGGGAATCTCACCATTGGCAACTTGACATCTGCTTCAGATGATCCCTGCAACCGCACCTTCTGTGCCTATGCTGGTTATAGCTCCAGAACAATCTCTGCCATTCTTGCTAATGAGTCCACCTGTCCTGGTTAGTGCACCATTCTATCTATACAGGATTCTCTTTGTATATGCTGAATGATAATAGTACTCATTGTTTGTTTGTTTGTTTGTGTTTGTTGTTGTTGAAAAACAGCACCGGCACCTGCACCCAGTGGCGGTTCAGGAGGGTCAGGAGCATCAAGGACTACCTTCAGTCATATCATCTTTCTCCACTTTATCTTCCTTGCTCTCTATATTTTGTAGTCAAATAAAATATACCCTCCACCCACTTTTCTTCATTTTGTTTTTGAATTAGTCCACTCTGTAATTTTGTGAGTTCATATTAGTTAGATATATGTGGCCTCTGTGAGGGAATTTACTTTCCCCTTTCTAAGATATATTTATTTGTATCAGTATCATGTTTGAAAGAAGAATAAGAGTGATCATAAATTCACATTTATCTGATTCAACTCAACACATACATATCCAATTGCGCACGTGGAATTGAGAGTTGAGAGTGGGGACTTAATTGGCCAACTTTTACACGCACTATCTGCCTCAGCACTACATCACTATTGTGGCGGCTACAGCTTATGTTTTAAACTTTTAATGTACTATATATTTAGACATAATTTTTATTTCAAAAAAACATATTGTAATAGTTCCACGAAGAAGTACATGTATCTGGTTTGGTTTGGTGTATGGTCCATTCCAAGTTTCCAAGTAAAGCCACATTTGCATTTTAAGCCTATACATATACTATTGATAAAACTCTTGTCAGAGAGGCAAATTAAAAGCCTCAGTTTAACTAAATAATAATGATAAGAAGAAGAAAACAAAAAAGGTACATTTGCATCACAATTGCTTAGCAATCAACTCCACACTGTTTGAGTATTGGACCAGTTTGCTTAGGCAAGAATGGATCAATCCTCACCCAAATCAATGAGAAAATAGATGCTAGCAGAATTGACCACAGCACCACAATGGTTGGAGTTCTGTTTTGCTTTCCCATGAGACCCTTTAGGAAAGGATATAAGTGAACAATAACCCAAAATGCAAAGAATAGCTTCCCAAATAAAGGTCCCCATGTCCCATATCCATTGTTAATGGCATCAGATACACCAGCCACAACCCCAACCATGTTCAAGATTATGAGGGTGGTTGGTGGGATCAGAAGTGTTGTCCACTTGAAAAGGTATAGCTCTCCAAACTCAGTATCCTCTGCTGCTTTTGCTGTAACTGTGAAGTTGGTGTCTACTCCTCCAAGAACTTTCAGGAGGCCTTGAAACACAGCAAAAAGATGTGCTGACACTCCTCCAATCACCCAAAATTGCTCGTTTCGCCACCAGTCTTCAATGCTAACTCCGCTCCATCGAAGCTCTAGGACACCGGTTAAGATGATGGATATGAATAGAGCCATGAACCATACACTAGCAAGGTTTGTCAACTGCACAGAACAAATCAAAACTTGTAAATATCAGTAGCAACTAGCATAACTTGTGTTGCAAGAAATCTAGAATAATGATGTACTCACAGTGGGAATGATGAATTTTCCAGTTAGAAGACACACAGCTGGTAGTATGCAATATGCAAGGAGAGGAATGGAGGTGAATGGATACACTATGGTGTTAGTATAAGCCATCCTTTCTAGCCACTTGAGCTTTCCTCCATAGCCATACCACAGTGGACAATGGCGACTAAGGCAAATTTCAACAGAACCAAGAGCCCATCTCAGAACTTGGTGCAACCTATCTGATAGATTTATTGGTGCAGAACCCTTGAAAGCTGGTCTCTTTGGCATGCAGTACACTGATTTCCACCCTCTACAGTGCATTTTGAAGCCTGTTAAGATGTCTTCTGTCACTGAGCCATAAATCCACCCAATCTCTTTTCCCCATTCAGTCTTTTCTTCATAGCCACAACTTATAACATGAATAGCCTCCTTTATAAGATTTTGAGAATTTGTTCCTTCAGGAAGTCCACCATTCTCCATCAAAGTGGAAGCAATGAAAACCGGGGACTGCCCGAATCGCTTCTCAAACTGTTTCTGAGACATTAGAGATGATTTCTCCAGCTCATCAAAGCCTTCAAGCCCTTCTTCAATCTCTTCAAGATCAAACATGAGCTCAGACCCTTTTCTAACATAGTTCTTCCCCTTCATCTTTTTCTTCTTGTACAATTTACTGAAGAAACCTCCTCCTCCACCTGATGATTTCTTCTTTGACTTTGATTTCCTTGAACCACCACAACAGCAGCAGCACCAGGAAGGCCAACAGTCACATGTCATCTTCGGCCTTTTCTCGGACACTGGTGGATCATATCCGTACAATGCCTGCCTATTGAAAACGGTTCCTGTACCAACATACACAGGACCTTGAATCCCATCTAGGCCTTTCATGTTGATCTGTTACAAAATCAAACATTTGAAGATAAGCATTACAACTTAAGGCAATGTAGTCAAGAGTTTAGAATATATAGCATCACTTACATCAAAGAATACAATGTTGCGATTTGCATATCTATCGTGTCGATCGATACCATCGAACCTTTGTGGGAATTGGACATAGCAGAGCTTCTTCCCAAGCTGAGGATCCATTAAGAAGCACATAGCTTCTCTTATAGCCTTGCTATTGTTGA
>JASCZI010271919.1:38428-69004 GCA_036250425.1 Stylosanthes scabra
AGAAACTCGAACCTTTTTAAGTATCAACACCAAGAAAGAAAGTTAGTGTTATCCTTGTTTCAATGGATTAGATTAATCACCATAGCTCACAAGTTCTCTCTTACTTACCAATGCATTCATGGCACCAGCCTTCTTGTGGTGTTGATAACCAGGACGTTTTTCACGCGATATATACACGAGTCGCGGCAGTTCCTTGCCCTCCACGTCAAGTGCACCAGCACTTCCCAAGTACACCTACATCAAACATGGTGTTTCTGATATGAATTTGAGGTTTATAAGATATTATGTTCTTAATGATAAGAAGCAGAAGCAGAAGGAAAACCTGAATCATTCCAGGATGATCACGAGTGTTATTCCCAGGCCATGGTGTTCCATCCTGCATCACCCAACCTTCCTCTGGTTTCTTCTGAGCCTTAGCCACCAAAGCATTAATCTTCACTTTAAACTCTTCATATTCTCTCTGCAATTCAGTAACCAACAAAAAAGGAATCTCAAACTCTCTCTCAATGAATACTGAAAAAAGTCACAAAACAAGATTGAAAAAATAGCATATATATATACCTTCATGGCCCTGCGTTCCTTGACAAACATAGGATGTACCTTGTCCTTCAAGTAATCGATTTTCTGAGAGAAATAGAACTCAGGAGCCCTTGGCTCAATGTTATACTTCTTGCAAAAGGGAACCCATCTTCTTGCAAACTCGGAGGTTTCAGAGAGTGTATCAAAGAGAAGCATAGAAGCACCATCATCTGATACATAGCAGCTAACCTTATCAACCGGGTAATCGACCGAGAGGATGGAAAGGACAGTGTTTGCTGTTATGATTGGAGGTTCCTTCAAAGGGTCCACAGTACTCACAAAGACATCAACAGGGGAAAGCTTGTTTGGTTCCCCTTCTCGCTCGAATCTTATGGACAACCGGTCCAAGTAAGTCTCGCGCGTGATGGGGAACCATTTAGGGAACTGATCAAGGATCCATGAGAGTGCAAACCATATTTCACATATCACAGATGTTAACCACAGTGCGAATGCATCATGTGCTGGAGTCATGATGCGAAAGCGCAAGAAGAAAGCCAGGATTATCAGCCTCATCACAATCACTATTCGGTATGGATTGATTAGGCTTGAAGAAATTGGCACTTTTCGCCACAATGGTTGTCTAGCTTCAGCCAAACTGTTAACAAAATGTGTCTCAGTTGATGCATACAGATCACATTTTCATACAACTTTGATTTCAAGGGTAAGCGAAATGAACACTTACAGGTAATCATCATCTTCTTCTTCTTCAGCTTGATTGTCTTTTCCTTCTTCTTTGTTCAGGAGGCCTTTCTTTTCTTGTCTTGCTTTCCATTTCTCTACTCTTTCTTCCCACTCTGCATTGCTGTAGGATTCTTTCTCCCCTTCAAAGTCCTTTCCGATAACTAATGAATAGTAAACCAACTTAGAAAATCAGATAACTAATGAATAGTAAACCAACTTAGAAAATCATATACAGATTAAAGAGAACAATGCTAGATAACCAATAAAAATTCAGCCAACATCAGACAATAATTTTAATTGGATATTCTATTTCTTTAGGTTTCGGATGCTCTCTAACTTTCATTGTGGACGTTCTATAAACAGTGGTTACAAATGTTTTATTTTTTGTTGGCTGATTTATTAGTTAGAAGAATATTGGTTTACCTATACTTTTCCTAATGCGAAATCTAAAAGATGAAAATGATTACCACTTCCGGCTGAAGAAAAAGCTTGAGCATTGGGATGCCATTGCTGTTCCTTCTTGTCTTTATCTTCCTGTAGAAATCACAAAGAGTAAGAATAAGATGTCATATTGTAATATATTGTCATGAATGATCTTTTAATGCATGTGTTATGATGAAAGGCATGCACTACCGTATGGTTAACTTGTTCATGATCATGGCCAGTCTTGATCTGAAATTCATCATCAAAATCATCTGCATCATCAAAGTTGTCCTCTTCATCTCCAACAACTCTAGGAGAGCCTGAGATGAATTAAATCAAGTGCCGCATTGTCACATAATCAATCAAGTATGGAAAAAGTGATGTAATAGAGTTAGAATGTAAGGAAAAAGCAACCTTTGTGACGCTTATAGCGAGTGTTACACTGAGGGCAGCACTGTGTGCCTTCACTTCTCTCATACTCATAGCAGGGTCGACAAACAGGGAAGGCACACACATGACATGCCACAAATAGGCCTCCATCTTCCTTATATCCAATCTCATCACTGCAAACTCTGCATATCACTTTTGATGAGGCAGATTGCCGAGTAGGAGGACGAACATCATCAGAATCATGTGAGAAATGGCGGTGATGAGGACCAATTGTGAAGGAAGCCATGGAGTAATGAGAGTATAGAGAAGAAGGGTGGTGTAGTGATATAAATAACAAAGAAAAGGGGGGTAGTTAAGACATCATAGAAGAAGACATGAATACAGATAGTAGTAGTATGTGTACCAAACTGTGAGTTGGGAAGTCATTGGATTGGTTTGAGTCTAAGAGACGTAACGTAAGGGAAGGTCCATGTTATGTTAGTTTGGGTGTTTTTGTTTTTCTGTTATTGCTTGGTCTTAAAGAAGACCATATTTCATTTCTGGTTATATGAATATCATCTTCATCTGATGCATCAACAAGATACGCATTGCACTTTTTTCTCACAAGCATTGGTATAATGTCATTGTCCCCACTCTCCACATTGCTTACTTCAAAATACCCAAAACATATACATCATATCATATTTATTTGTAGGTGAAGGGGCGCAGTTCACACACAGTTCAATCATGACGATTTATAACAACACATGTTCTAGATTTAGTAACTTGGGAGTCAATTCAGAGTTCACTATTGTCATTATGCACTTTTATTTTCCTATCAAGACCAAAAATGCTGGCAAAAGTTTCAGTTACCCTAACTAACTAAGCGTACAGATTTATATTAGGGTGGTCTAGTATTAAGTAAATGAATTTAATTAAAGTATTTTGGGTGGATGAAACAATTAATTAACTATATATTAGGGGCATGACAGGCATTTCACATAACTTGTGAACTAAGATTTTGTTGGCCACTGGGGAGAGACTTTAAGAAGGAACAAAGTGAGAGAACACAAGATAAGAAGACATCACATGTAACTCAAAACCTTAAAATATTAAATAAATGAATCTCTCATGTTATAAACTCCTCACTCTTCTTTGTCTTCTTCAATGTGGGACTAATTTTAGTGCTCACTCATACTTTAACCTCAACAGAATTACCACTACATGGGCCTAATTGGGCTATAATTAAAGCTGCCCCTAATCACATTTGTCAATTGCAAGAATTTATAAGCGTATTCAGAAAAGTGCCCAAGTCATAGGCATATTAACTGAGTCCAGACTCCAGATCAACCCTATTTCAAACTCAGACAAATATATTTTTTTAAAAATTTTGATGTTAATGTAAATCTAATTAATCAAAAAAAAAATTATGCAACCCCAAAAATAAATTATGTATTTAAATGATTTTCTAAATAATAAATTTAAAAATTAATTATTCATGTAATAATATATAATCGGTTGTTTGTATAAAAATGTATGAAGATTAAATTAAAAAATAATTAATATAACTCTGCATTAGAATTATATCTCATCAAGATTTAATGTTTGGATTGAGATTGATTGATTAGTTGCAGCGATTGAAAGATGAAATCTTGCTTTCAAGTTTGAAGGATCCATTAAAAGAGTTAGAGCAGCACCGTATGCGGCAGTTGTAGAATTTGCAAGATGTCACTTTTCCGCATTTTGAATCTCATCGTCATCCTCACTGCATTTGCAATCCATGGAGCTCTCTGCATCAGGTTCCCAGATCGGATCAATCACCCTGACCGCGACACCCCCGACCGCCTCCAAACCGCCGTCTTCGCTCTCGGAAGCTTCTGGAGATCCGAAGCCGTTTTTGGTTGCCTCCCCGGCGTTCTCCGTACCACCGCAGGCTACGCCGGCGGTTCCAAGCCCAACCCCGAATATAGAAGCTTGGCTGACCACGCCGAGTCCGTTCAGGTCCGCCTTTTTCTTTTCTCTTCGATTACAATTTCGAATTTAATGTTCATGGAAGAACCTGATTAGTGATTTCATCAATTATATAACTTGCAATAGATAACATTCCTGAATTGTGGCTTTCTTGTGCTAGAATCTAGGTCTTAGGGTTTCATAATAACTTCCAAAGAAGAATTAATTTAGATGCTTAAATTCCAATGGTGAATTCACTCAGAATCATTTATCTATGGCCAATTCAAGCAGCCCTTCAAACCCTCCCATATTCAACTTAAATTTTTCAAAATACTGATTAGATAGTGTGATTTGTTTTGTAGCTACATGGATGCTTTTATTGAACTTTGTTGCCATCTTTGTTGATACAATGCAGGTTGAGTATGATCCGCAGCAGATTGGTTTTAGGGAACTCCTGGATGTCTTTTGGGCAAACCATGATCCCAGACAAGTGTATGGCCAGGGTCCCGACGTCGGCAATCAGTACAGGTAGGAGAACTTTTGCTGCTATTTGCAATTACATGTAATGTTCTTACATATCAAATCCTATGAAAGTGCTGAGTATTGTCGTTTCTTACAATCTTGCAGATCCATCATTTTTTGTAATGGAACTGAAGAATCGAAAATGGCCGCACTGAGCAAAGAACAAGAACAAACCAGGTCAAGAAGCAGCATTGTGACTACCCAAATTCTTCAGCTTGGAACATTTTATCCTGCTGAGCCTGAGCATCAGGTTTTGCATTTCTGAACTATTCTTCATCCATAGTTTAGTTGGTGGTTCTGAGAAAAAAGTTAAAAAGAAAAGGGTTTTCTCTTAGATGCATGTTAGATTTCAAAACTCAATCCAGATAGTGTTTCTTGTGAGAGAAGTTCAGCCACTTGTATGAGAATTATATTTATGAAGTTCGAGCTGTCATGCATCAATTCATCTACATAATTGTAAATAGTATGCTAGCATAAGTAGTTATGAGTTGGAAATTTTGAGCTCATTTTTTCTTTTCTTCGATCAAACAATTTTAGTGAGTTCACTTTGTAGTAGCTCCTAAGAGAAATTGCCTGAGAAAATTTTGTTGCATTTGAAATCACTGACATTCCATGTTGTGTTCTAATTACGCAGAAATTTGAACTGAAGCAAAACCCCTTCCTTCTTCAGCTAATTGGGAACCTGCCTCAAGAGGAGCTTGAGAAGTCAACACTAGCAGCAAAATTGAATGGATATGTAGCTGAGCTATGCCCTCCAGATATCCAAAGGCATATTGATGCAAAGATCAATGATATCATAAAAAAGGGTTGGCCTATTTTGAGGGATTTGTAGCTGCCCTTTTGACAGAGTTGCTCAGATTCTTATTCTTCAGCTGACAAAAGAAGAAAGCATATGGGTGCCATTGTATTGTAATTATTGTCCTAAAGAAACCATTTTTCCCCCATGGTGTGGCTCAATTGAGGAAGTAGTAATTCCAGCATGATATTCAAGAATGGATAAATCTCTACTACGCTCATGGGTGTGCTGTCAAACACTACCTCAAGCAGTGTCGATATCATGACCGTTTTGTTCATAATAGAAGTAATTGAATATTGTTTTAGTCATATTTTGGTTTATGTCATGAACTCATGATCTATATGACCCCGTCGAAATTCTGAAATTGAGTTACGATTTAATCTTTCTGTATTCTAAGGCATATATACAGAGAGAGAAGAAGAAAGGAGGGTAATAAATGTGGAGCAACTGCCACTATTCTCCGTAAATTCATTATAATAAACAACTAATTACGGATTAAACTCTTCTAAGTAAACTCAGTGAATTAGAAAAAGTGAAAAATGGAATATCTAATTATTCTCCAATTAAAATAGTAGAACTTAAAATTTATAAATTTAATAATAATTATCATTTCACTCTATCAATTTCGAATGTGAAAATGATAATTGAAATGTAGATATATATTATGTCGAATAATTTAATTAAGAGTTAACCATAAAAATCAAAATCGCTTTGAAATTTCTAAAAACCTACAAAAATGATCTTGAAATTTATTAAAGTGATAAAAGTATCCAATTTTAAGTATTTAAATAATTGGAGGGCATTTTTTATGATAACAAAGTTGATAATCTTTTACTTTGAAAAATTTTAGAGCAATTTTAAAAGTTAACTCCTTTATTAAAATATCAAATCATTTAATCATTTTAGCAATTATTCTAACTGTTTTTAGGTGAATTGTCATATTTTTAGTCACCATTTAAAGGTTTTTCTTATAAAAAATGAAAAGGTTTAAAAAAATAAAAATAGGAGAAAATTGATTGATACAAGTTTTACACTCGCCATTTTAGCCTCTCGATTTAATACGAACTATAAGTGCCATAAAATAAATAAATAAATAAAGATTTATTCGGATTCCATCTATGATTGATTGATGATTCCATATACTTATTCAACCGACCTTCCTTACTTTAATCTTCTTTTGTAAGGATCGAATTCGATTGGATCCATTCAACTGTTACCGCACACCACCACCACCGTCACTGCTACCTTCGTTAACTTGCTTGATCTGAATCTTCCCGTCTCAAATCTCAAACCCCCAATCATTTCATTTCATCAAAGTCTCAATCTTTTTCCCTTGTCCATTTACAATGTCAATGTTTCTTCACCAAAGAAGCTTGCAAAACGCCCTTTCCGACCCATTCGCCGCTCCACCACCTTCCTCCGCCAATTCCAAGAGACCCATCTCCATCCTCACCCCAACAACACTCTTGGTCCTCCTTTGCCTCCTCATGCTCCTCGGTGTCTTCAGCCCCTGGCTCACTCTCCCCCATGGAATCTTCTCACTTTCCAATCCCACTGTTTCGAAGTGGAACTCATACACATTGGACCAAGCTCTCTCCTTTGTGGCTAAAAACGACACTGTCATAGTTTGCATTGTGAGCCAGCCTTACTTGCCTTTTCTCAACAACTGGTTGATCAGCATCACAAGGCAGAACCGCCAGGACATGGTTCTTGTCATTGCTGAGGACTATGCTTCTCTCTATAAGGTTAATGAGCGTTGGCCTGGCCATGCTGTTCTTATTCCACCTGTTCTTGATGCTGAATCTGCTCACAAGTTTGGTTCTCAGGTTTGTAAAACTAAATCATGCTTTCTGTCTTTCTATATTCTTACTTTATTAGTAACTGGAATTTAGCTGTTCTCATGTTTTTTTGTTGAATTCAATATATGTTTTGGAGTTTAGACTTCAATTGGCCTTTCATCGAGTAATATAATATAGGAATTGACTTTATTGATTGTATATTCTATGTTAGTTATGTGCATGGCTCAAACATGCTTAGTTATAGTTTATACCCTATACATGGGTGAACATAATTCTCAACATTTGGTTACTTTAATTTTGTTATTGTGTTGGATGCATCTTAGAAATTATAACAGATATATCTCTCCTTTGTGTTATTCTTCATGCTTATGTTATGTCTGCAGTGGTATTAATTATCTTGATCTATTTATTTCCTGTGTGTGGTGCTGAATTTTTAGAATATGTTCTTGTTTATTTTCACTGTCTAGGGTTTTTTCAACTTCACGGCTAGGAGGCCGAGCCATCTACTGAAGATTTTGGAGCTCGGATATAGTGTAATGTACAACGATGTTGATATGGTCTGGTTGGGTGATCCATTGCTTCAGTTGGAAGGGAATCATGATGTATACTTTACGGATGATATGATTCCTGTAAGTATGATGATATATATATGTACATATGCTGCGGTTCTAGTGCTTCTGTTTCGTTCTTGGGATTACTGACATTTCTTTATTTTCTTTCTTGTTACTTTGTGAGATCAGATCAAACCATTAAACCATTCCCATGCTTTACCACCACCAGGAAAAAAGGGCCGTCCTTACATTTGCAGTTGCATGATTTTCCTTCGCCCTACAGATGGAGGGAAGCTAGTCTTGAGAAAGTGGATCGAGGAACTTCAGAATCAACCATGGTCTAGAACCCAAAAATCAAATGATCAACCTGCTTTTAACTGGGCTTTGATGAAGACTGCTAAAGAGGTGTGTCCTATTCTTTTTTTCTTGTTCTCTTCCAGTGTGGTTAACTTCTGTACATTAAATAAACCTTTATATGAGGGGAGCTTATTCATGGCATCATGATAGTGTACTATATGATTTATGTTCAATTACAAGGGAGTGGTCTTCAATTTCCATCCTTTTGTTTGCCATTCCTTGTCGGCAAAAAAAGGGAAAATATCAATTGTTCTGATATTTGTGCTAATTGCTTGATCTCAAGTTTGTTATATAAGAGTTTATTCTTTACATGTAAGAAGCATATATATGTTCTCCTATTTCATGATTCTTTTCCATGACTTCCTACAGGTAGATTTGTACTTGTTGCCACAGGCAGCTTTTCCTACTGGTGGGTTATATTTCAAGAATAAGACATGGGTTAAGGAAACTAAAGGAATGCATGTGATCATTCACAATAACTATATAGTAGGTTTTGAGAAGAAGATAAAGCGATTTCGTGACTATGGCCTCTGGTTGGTGGATGATCACGCAGATGAATCCCCACTTGGTAGAATCTGACCCTTAGATGGCACGAGTTTATCTAGAGCATTTATTTTCAGAAGTCAGAACATGGTTTCTGCCAATTTGTTCTTCCTGCCTATCTGGTGGATGCTTGATGAAGACATTAGAACTGTGTGGCGCACCACATACCAATTCCTTGGCAGACATAGTCTTCAGTTTCATTTTTGTGCAGGAAAAAAAGGTGCTTTAAAATTGCTGGATTGTATTACAAGGAGATAGAATAGAAGAAAAAGGTAGGAATTTATTTGGTTCTTGTAGTTGTAATGAAACTCAAGATATAAGTTTTTGTGGAAAATGACAATGTTACCACAGTGAGCCATATTCAGTTGTTCAATATAAATTAAAAAGAGATGCACGATTGTTTCTTAAACTTTATAGTTTGCATTTTAAAAAGATTTATTGCGTTTGCCGGGAGTCGAACCCGGGTCTATTGCTTGGAAGGCAATTATCCTAACCGTTGGACTACAAACGCTTTGTGATATCTACGAATCGTAATGTTATAATAATAGTAGGGTTTCAACTTTAAAAGTAAAAGATCATATCAATTTAATTAGATGTGTAAAAATAATATTATAAATCTATAATGTCATTGTAAGTTGTAACTCAAGTGTAGAGTTCAGTTGTTAAATACGATATACTTTTCCGATCTTTTCTTCTTGTTTGGGTGTAAGTTTTCCCCTAGCTATTAAATTACCTTCTGTTTAATCTTACTCTTTTTATTGCATTAATAACTAAGCAACGAATTATTTTATGACAATTCAATAACTGATCAGCGTCCTATACATACAGCATCAAAAGTGAAGAAATGGGAAGATTTGCATACTACAAGAGTTTAGGCATATGCATGAACTTTCCCCTGTTTGCTTTATACAATAATAAGCATTGCTAATATACATTGTTCTGATTGGGGCAGAGGAATTTACTCTTCAGATATTTCTTCTCTTCCGTTATCTCCAAAATGAAAACTCGCAAACACAGTCTAAAGAATCCATTAGATGGTCTCGAGAAAATGAGCAAAGCTAGAGTACTTTGGTTCCCACCCAACTTCGTGGCGGGTTCTTGTATTGTTTAATCTCTTACCCAGAGGATCGTTAGTTCCTGCAAAAGCATACACACAAAACCAGTAGGTGTCATCATAACAGCAGAATTATGAATGAAACTCAATTCACAACAATGTGATGACCATAGATACTTGGTTAGTTAAGTTCCGACATCAAACGCAGAACTCACCAGTAAATTTATCAAACTTTTTATTGAACTTCCCACTTGTATTAACTAGATCCATCATTTCTTGTCTGCAAAGGTATGACCAGTGTGAGAGAATGCTCTCAATGAAAAATAGAAACGAAAAAAAAAATCTCATAAATATGCATCAGCACTGCATCAACAAGCTAAGGAGGAAGCATCGAACTTATTCTAACCTAGATAACGGGTGATTATCGCAACCCAAGAAAATCTTTCCACGAGGTTTCTTCTTCAAGATTGCAACTGCAAGGGAAGCCGCATCCTGGTGTAGAAGCAAGTCAAAACTCAAAAGTGAACACCATATTTATCTCCATCATCATAATAACCACAAATACATCAAAGGAAGCAAAGGATAGGATAAAAATATTATAGGAGAAACAGTTCCAGTGGCACTTTTTCTGTTAACTCCTAGAAGCATGGGACAGTCAAGCTCAACTTGAAATTTAGACAACTCAGAGCATCAAATATTCAAAATCACTTACAGAATAAACTACAATCCTTCAATAACATGAAGCTGAAATCACTAAAATAGTTGGGAAACCAATTACAAAGAATGAGTAAAAATGTGATGGCATTCTGACCTCGTAATGTATAAGATTCAGGATGTGATCTGGACGACTATCAACAATGCCCTTTTCTAAATAATAGTTGTGTGCACCTCTATCTGCTTTGTGTAATTGGTCAAGGTTGCATTGAGATAAAAACATGACAGCAATGAATAGATAAATTTAAAAAAAAAAAAAACTTTAATTCGGATAATTTGAATCCCATAAAGGATATATAAAGCCCTGCTAATCTTAGTACACAACCACCACATTCTAGTACCACGTTTTCAGCTTTTAGGAGGACATCAACTCTAGGGCTCCTCCCAATTGGCACAACTGGAGAATCCTAAAATAAGTATATCTCATTAGCATAAATCAACAAACCTTGAAGCTCCGCATAAACCCGACCATATAAAGTAACTTATTTGAACAAAGATACAGAAAATACAAGTAAAGAAATTGAACAAACGAAGTAATTCAAACAATTTGCAAGTTTATTACACAGTAACTTAGTTCAACAAACCACCATCTTAAGGTAGATAGGAATTATCTCATCCATTTAAGTTAAACAGAGAATAAAAAGGTAACTAACAAGAAAAAATAAAACGAGATTTCGCATTTGCAACCCACCTCATCACATGATCCATTATCATTACAATCGTATGGAGCAGAGCTTGATGTAAATACGAAAGAACCTTCACGATTCCAGCTTAATGCAGCTAGCCTGATTAGTTGGCAATCCATGGCAACATGAGTGCATAAGAATACAACTACTACATGAACAAATTTTCCTATTGCCAATTAAATATCACTTTTCACAGGGTTATCAATAAGTAAGTTGTATAAATGAAGCAATCTTAGAACATTCAAGTTGATCATCAGCTCTTAGATTTCTCACCTAACATTACCAGCATAATCAGGGGTCCGGGAAGGTGGAGCACAATAAATTACATTTGGAAACTTGTTAGTAGCTTCTGTCCAATTCAAGGAGGGGCTAATACCCATTTGAATCAAGTCGCTGTGATGATCACTAGTCATTGTTTGTCCATAAACTTGACAACCCGGGTTTTCCTTCACAGAAGCATATACACAAACAGTTAGAATACATTAATTACAGAAAAACAGCAATGCCAACGAACACATTAAATCAGAACAAATATAAAAGGATGAGCTATACCTGTCTCCAATTGAGAGCTACCAAACGACCAAGAACCCCAGGACCCACAATGAGCAAGTCATGGTTTCCAACTACGAGGTCAGAATTAGAGTGTGATTGTTGAGTGGGTGAGAAAGCATCTTGTGAAACCCGTAAGTGGGTTGGTTTGGATAGCGGAAAAGATGTGAACTTTGGAGAAAGTGAGTGGGAGAATTGGGTTGAAGCGGGAAACTTGCGAGTGTTGATTGTAGCAGTGACAGGGAAAGTAAGACAGAAGGTGGTTGCCATCGTTAATGAAGATGATGCTTCTTTTGTTCTCACTCCCTCCATTTTGTTTTCTTTTTTTTTGGTAAGCAAATGAGCCAAAGGCCCACTATTTTGTTTCAAACAGCCGCCAAGCCCAAAATACATTTTTCTGACCCAACTTTGATGGGTTAGAGTAAAAAATCGATATTTAATTGAGAGTAAAAACTAGTCACTGAATGAGGGTTTGTGCTCCTTAATCATTTTTTCCGGGTTCGATTCTCCCGGGAGGATGAGAATGGAGAGAGTTTGCTTGGGAGGGTCGTCCACTTTGCCTCTGTAGTACCCGAGGGATTAGTTATTGGACTTTTGTCCGGTTGATACTCTGGTGCACAAAAAAAAACTAATAGTTAGCTCAATAATCTTCCTAAGCAAGTGTCAGGATTCGAATCTTGATTTCTGCATGCAGTAACCCAGTGAGCAGCAACAAACCCTTAAATGGAGCTCAGATCCGATGAAGATTAATTTTCAACTTGCCAGGTTGGGAGATACCTTAAAAAAAAAATGAAATACCGAACAAAAACTTTTTTACACATGTAATAAAACCGAAAAAAAAAGGAAAACATATATAATAATAAGGTGAATGATTGTTAGTACTTAGTACCTCATCCGTTTACACTAATGTGGATGCATAAATAAATTGACGGTGGTTAGATGAAAAGATTATAAATCTAATTGTTCTTATTCAATTATATTTATTTATAAAATTTTGGCCTAATATTTTTTATTATTTAATTTATTATTTATTTACTTTTAAGTTCTCACCTCATTTTTTCAATTATACTTTATACTATTTCAATGACTTGAAATAATATTTTATTAATAATGTAATATTAGGTAACTAATAAAAATTCAACCAATAATTTAAATTGACTGATCTATTTAACTTAAAAAAATATTAGTTACTTATATTTTTTCAATTTTATATACATCCTCTCGGTCTTTAAAATTAATTTATCACATGTATTTATTCAATAAAAAATGGTTAACAAATATTCTTAATCAGACTCTAATTTAATTTTGTTATCGTTATTATATACTTTTTGTCAAAAAAATCTTTGACCCCAATGATTTTTCTGTGTGGTTAAAGCCACGACTTCATAATTTTGTTTGTTTCGAGGGAAAATATGAAGATCATCACTTGGAAGCTAAGGTTACATCTATCTGAAGTATAGTAGCAAAATACAGCAACTCATAAAGAATGGGATATACGTATGAAACAATAAAGAAATGGCGTTAGTTAAAATGGTCGGAATGAAACATAATGATAAGATAAAATTCTACGATATACGTCAATTTGTCTACATTTAAAAAAAAAAATAATGTTATTGTTATATCTTATATTAATCACTTCGTAATTTTTTTGGTGACTAATCACTTCGTAATTTAATAATCGTGTAATAATTTATTCAAATTTCAATCTAAAACATTTTAACTAAGTGATTATATATAAGTGATTATGTAATTATTTCTAACGTGTAAATAACATTTATATATATAAAGTAAATTTATATATTCGATGATTAGTTAATATTCAGATTCTTCTAGCATGCACATCTTATCTTATTCTCTGATATAAAGGGTTCAGTAATCAGTAGCATAGCAGGTGGATTGAGAAGAGAGTTCGTTCAGTGATTCTTATTCATATATACATTATGAATATGCACTTAAATAATACTATGATGTGTTAGATTTGTGGCGATATAAAAATTTTGGTTTGAAATTATAAAGTTTCATTGACCCTATTATCCATCAGTACTGGTCAAACATGTAAACAATATGTTCTGAATGAGTTTCAGTTTTGCACACACTTGACCTGTTGCCCTAAATGCACTAATCTCTAAGTAATATATAGTACACTTATTACCTGCATGCTGCAGAGTTTAATTAAGTAGCAACACCTCATAATAATAAAAAAAGCACCCTTTCAATGAGACTAATTAACAACAGTTGCTTCCACTACTTCTTAATTATATATTATTGCTGTCATCATCATATTATCAATCAATTTCTAAATCGTTCAATTCCATACACTGCTGCTTAATTATCATATATAAGTCTAATTGATTTCTGAAGAACACACACAATATCCATGGAATGAGGGACAGAAAGTAATAGAAATATATTCATATGGAAGCTGATGATATGCATAGTAGAAATAAAATCAAAGGTGCCTAATATATAATATAATAATATATAATAATAATTTCCAATCCCAAGCTCGAAGCCTAGCTGTAAGCTAGTTTCACAATTAGATTCCAAACCATGCTTCTTTAAAATAAAACTCCAAATTAAACTAACTATTGTACTACATAGTGCACTGCATTTTTTTGAAACTCATGATTACTCTCTGGTAGCATATATATATATTTGATTTGTCCATTAATATCATTTAAAGCAAATGATAGATAGATTAAGCATTAAAGTTGTGAAAGGGAAGTGCCAAGTGATCAAGAAGTCCAGTAACTGGAGTAGCAAGTGTAGGCTCATATGCAAAGCCATGCAACTCATTAACAAATCCATGATGATAAGGGCACGGCGGAATCCACTGCCACCTCTTCCTCACTATGTCAAACAGCAACGCCTTGTCCGTTCCTCGGATCATTATCACAATGAACTCTCCATGCCCCACGCATTCAAACCCGTTCCCACCCTCCAATTCTGCAAACTGCACATATAGCTGCTGCGGCATCCTCTCACTCTCCACCCACCTACACACACAATAATGAAAAAAAGAAAAAAAAAATAACTTTCATATTTACTGGAATCGTTGCGTGGTAATCAATTTTAATTTATTTTAGTCATTATTTAATTATTAATATTGAAAAATGTTAATTAAAGTGTAATGTTAAACTAATAAAGGTGCAGAGAGTTGATGACTAAAAATGATAGCACGTACATGGTTCCGCAAGATTGCAAGGTCCAAACCCTCAAGCTCTTGGGGACGTTGAGCTTGCTCTTCTCGACGGCGGCGACTAGGAGGAGCTTCCCCTTGCACTCAAGCAAGCTGGGAGAGCGCAAGAACCTTCTCATGGGAGCTTGGATCTTGAACCAGGCATTGGAGGTTATGTCAAACGCCATAACACTGAAGGGGCTGCAATTCATGCAGTAGAATTTGCCTTCTGCGTAAACCATTCTTCCAGATTCAAGGCTGCAAAGCCTCGGGAGAGAAGAAGTTGTTCCCCACATTGAGTAGAATCCTCCTCCGTCGATGTGAAAGCTTTCCGATGTTAGGTTCTTGACGGCGTAAGGGGAGATCATATCGTCGCCGGCGACGGTGACGTCGATGCAGGCGGGAGTAACGGTTAAGCCAATGGAAGGGAAGAGTCTCGGCGTCGGTGTAGGTGGTAACTGAGTTAGAGAACCGATGATAGGGTTGCAGAGAAGCATGGTTTTGGGACCAGCTTCATCTGAAACCCAGCAGAGTAATCCTGAGGAAGAAGAAGCTGGAGAGAATCCAGAAGGGATGAGAGCGAAGGAGATTCGGTACCATGCCATGTCATAGGGATCAAAGAGGTAACCCTCGTTGTTGTTGGTGGTGGTTGAAGAAGCAGCAGCGGAGCCATTGTTGTTGTTCTTGTAGATGTAGCTTTTGCGGGATTTGTGGTTGAAGAAGATGAACCAGTGGCGTCTGGGAGAGACTTGGAGGTACAGTTCGAGAAAAGAGTTGGAGAAGAGAAGGGAGTACCATCTCTTGCATACGGAACGAGCTCGGAAGAAAGCAGGGGGAGGGAGGAAGGCGAGGATGCGATCGATGAGCCTGGGAGGGAGCTTGCTCCATATTCTGCTGTTCATCCATGGTGTGGTGTTGTTGTTGAAGGTGCTTGTTGTTGTGGTGGTGGGGGTGGGGGCGGTGGCAGTGATGGCGAAGGTGTAAGAGAAAGGAGAGGTGATAGGAGAAGGGTGATGTTGGTGGTGCTGGTGGTGATGAAAACCACCTTCCATTGTAATAATAAATTAATTGGATGAAGGGGCTATGGTGTGTTGTTGGTCCTCATTTTAGAATTTGGAAGGAAGCAGATATATATGGAACAAAGTAAAGGACGTAATTTGGGGCTTTGGGGTTTCAAGTTTCAACTATTATTTGTGTTGTTGCTGCTGGAAGGGGACAAATGTTTCTTTTTATTTTGTGCAAATAATTAACACCTTCATCTATATTATATTGTTCTAAGAGTAAATAAAAACTCATATATTATTTGAATAATAAATTTTCAATAAGCATCTCAAAAAAAAATTTATTTGATATCATACTATCTAATAATAATTTATTAGATTAGTAAGTGTGATAGTACATGTAAAAATAGGTAGAATTCTTAATTATTTTCGGTCAATATTTGAATGCATGTTTTTTATTTATTCTTAATGTTATTCAAAAATATATTTTTTTCTTTATTATGAAATTTTAAATTTGATAGATCTAAATTAATCTCTTATGTATTTTTGAGTCATGGCATTATAGATTCAATATATCCAAATTATATACATTTTTAATATTCCTTTTGAGAGTTTGATATATATATATATATACCGTCCAAAAATTTAAATTCAGAACTAAACATTTAGATAACTTAAATCACTTATTATTTATGTTAAAAAATATTTAATAATAACTTAAATTTTCAAAATTCTCATATTTATATCAGTTCTATTTATTATTTATTTTCATGTAGAAAGGGGAAAAAAAACCTGAGAGAAGTGAGAACACTAATTTATTTTTTTCATTTTCTGATTATATATGTCGAATTGACTCGGTCATTATGAAGAAGCTAAGGAAAGGCTGTTAAAAACATGGCAATCCATTTTTCTGCTTTGATTTATTTGCATCTGTTGTGGTTGCATTGCTCTTTTGGGAGAGGCCAGGTTTGGTTAGAATAGAAAATTTAAAAAGAAAAGGCAAAGTGATTCTGATGGATGCATATCTATCATTTCAGTGTTGTTTTGTCAAGGCCGAGGTTGCGAGAGAGAGAGAGAGAGAGATGCAATTGATGCAAGAGCAACCATGCAAGTACATACCAACACATGGCTCATGCATGCTTCATTTACTATTTCTTTTTAAAAAATATAATAGAAAAGAAGAAAATGAAGACATTACTTGTTATGGTATATATATTCATCAATATCCATTCAAAACCCATGACAATTTCTAGTAAGAAAACCTGATGATCAGTGTTTCTTATTTAAGAAAGAGTAGAGAAAAAGTCTCCAATAAAAACACATCATTTCAATAGTTCATCCTTGAGTAGGTAATTAATGAAAACTAATTAAAAATAAAATGAATTAATATAGAGAAACAAAGAACTAAAGATTATCATATTCGATTTATAAAAACTAATTTTGTTAAAATGATATAATTATCCATACGTACTCATCAGAGTAAGCATTTGCATTGGTATATATATATATGATGATGAGTATATGTTACTGTTTAATCTTTTGTTTTTTCTTTCTCGTCTTGTTGCTCTTGTTCAAACACACTACGGTTATTCTGAATCCAATAACACATTTAAAAAAGAAAAGAAAAATGTTATATAGTCACAGAAAAGGACAAAATAAATAAGCCCATGAATATACGTGGAATACTATGAGTAAGTGTACATAGTATACGATAATTCTAGCGAAAAAGGCACCATTAATTAATTAAAAAGTGTTTTCTAAGCTTGAGGAGTAAAGATTTATCGTTTTATTATAACCCTAGTTAGTGCATCTAATTACTTTTTGTTACACAGAAGAAACAATGCTGTGAATATATGGATTATTATAATATATATAGTGATGATGAAATGAAAAATAGAAATACAAATGGAAATGGAAATGGAAATGGAAATGGAAATGGAAACAGTATGTCAGAGTGAATACATACGTCCAATCCCATCGAACTGATGATGATGATGATGAAGAGGGTTATCTTTCTTTCTTTCTTTCTTTCTTTCTTTTGTGGTTGCAGCACAACACAGGGAGGCGTGAACCACCAAAAGCTTATTATGATGTTGCTTTTTGAGTTTAGAGAAACAACAACAATCGCCAGAGAGAAGAGATCGATCGATCGATCCATACTACCATCATATCATATCGTATCCATTCCACAAAACAAACCCACTAGGGCTAATAAGCCCACATACAACTCCACCGTTAAGTATATTAATTCATCGATCACATGTACAAATAATTTTTCATTTTTTTCTCAATTAATATTATAAACGAGCAGTGCCATTCATATATCATTTTTAGTAGAAACTAACTTTATAACAGTATAAAAATACAATTATTATAGTCAAATCACAAAAATGTTAAATTAATATCTATTAAAAGAGTGTGTGAATAGCAAAATTATAATAAAATATAATTTTTTATTATATATATATTATCATCATTTTTCATATTTTTATCTTGTCATATTAAATATAAAAAATCACACTTTACCACATCAATCTAGAAACAAATTAATAAGATCTATATTAAATATTAGTACTACTAAAAAACCAACCAACAGTTAAATATTGTCGATATTTAAAAGTGTGGGCTAAAATTGTAGTATTTAATTACTAGATAAAAGTATTAGATTATAAATTGAGAGATTATTTTGGTATTAAATAATTTTTTATTTGATATTAAAATAATTTTTATTTAATATAAATAAATTATTTAATTAAAGTTGATCGAATATAATATGTGTACAGCTAAATTTTTTTATATTTTTTTTAGTGTCTTGAATTATTACACACAATCATAATATAATAGTAACAAAAATAAGTTTGGAAACCTTTCAAATATATCTGAAAATATCGATATTTCTGTGCTTTTAGTCGTTGATCTTAATTTTACATATATTTTATAATTAAATTAATTAAGATCAACGGTCAAACACATAGGTACACCTTGTTTTCGGGTATACCGGAATCGTTTCCTTTAATATAATTATAAGTGAGAACTAGATAAAAATGAAACAAAAGAGAGAGATATAGAGTTTTTTTTTTTCAATGAATGGTTATTTAATTTGGGTTGTGAGATAGATGATGAATGAGATGATGATAATAATGGCATAAACACACCTCTGACTATTCCTTTCTTATTTGTATGAGTCATAATATTCTCTTCCTGAAAGGCAATTGGCTTTTGTTTGGTTTTGTTAAGGGGAGAAAATCTCAGTCAGAGAGGGCCTGAAGGGTTCCCCCCACACTCCCTCTTCTCATCTCTTCTGCTCATCAGAGAGGCAGAGACTGTATCTGTATGTATATCTGTATGTGCTGTGCACGCTGTCTTGTATGTGTCAATCTCTCTTTCTCTTTCTCTTTCTAATAGCCATAATTGATAATTCTCATTCATCAGGAGGATTGGATTCAACCACTCTCAGATCACTCCCCTTCAGTTTATAGCAATATTTCGCAAAAGTAACCTTCCTCACGTTTGGAAATCTTTGTCCTCCTTCAAGAAAACCCCTATTTTTGGAAAAAGCCTAACTATGCATATTTAGCAATTTGTGTTCACTCCCAAGCAATCCATACCTATCTCTCCCTGTCACCACTCCTCTACCTTCTTCTTTCTTTATTTTTTATTTCGCATTTTGTTTAAGGAAAGTCAAACAATGCAACTTTCTTTCCTTTTTGCTTTTTCTACTTTTAAAAATAATCATAAATAAAGGTTTCATATTAAAATATAAAATATTTATTATTTTAACTACTAAATTACTCCCTTTGTTTGCAAATCCATTTTGATAATCTATTTAAATACCATTTATATTTAATTTTTAATATGTTGCTTGAATGGTGATTTTTTATAGAGGAAAGGAATAGTAGAAATTAGAAAAGATAGGGAACTGAATTGTTAAAATTTTTAAGTTATGTTGTCAAATATGATATTTCAATATACATTTTAAATAAAATAAAAAGAATACAAGAAAAAAATGTTATATAATAAATAAATAATATATTGAAAATAATATTTAAGAAAAAAAATGCAGAGAAACCATTATTGCGCAAGAGGCATTTGTCCTAGATTCATGCGATGAATAATAATACTTCATGTGTAACGTACAATTGAATTAGTCCAACTAAATGAACTACCTGACTAAAAACAGACAAAAGACTTCAATTTCCAATAAAATGAATCTTAGACACTCATAATGGCATTGTTTTTGTCTTAAAAGTAGTGCTTAAAATATAGTAGTAAGAAGGGTTTCAACATGGTGCAAGAAAAATAACTTTATACAAAGCTAAACCACCAAAAGTGCCCCAATTTGTTATTCGCTCACAAAATTGCTTTTGAATTTTTTAAACGACAAATGTGTTTTTCAATTTTATTAAAATTTGACAATTGTGCCCCATCATTAAAAAATTAGAAAAACGTTATAAAACCTTTCTAACGTAACTAACGGAGTTTTCTACGTGACAAGGAGGATTACTTAACGCTGTTTAAGGGAATATTTTCCCCAAATAAAAACTAAGGAACCCTAATTTTCCAATTCTTCCTAATTCTTCCCAATTCTTCTCACTTCGTAAATGGCAGGTTCAAAGGAGATGAGATCAAGGATGACTCAATCAACGGATGATGGTTCTTCAGATGGATTCACAGATTAAGGGCGTGAGATCAAACCCTTCGACGGCACATGCTACTGCCGCCTTGGTGTAGTTGCTTTGAAGTCGAAGACTAAGAATAATCCTAATAGGTGGTTTTACAGATGTCCTAAGTGGAAGGTAAGTGATTATGAACTTGATCTATAAATCTCCATTAATCTCCTTCTCTTCAGTTTTGTAACTTTTTGTGCTCCTATTGTTGTGGGTAGAATAAAGATGGATGTTGTAAGTACTTCCAGTGGATGGATGAGATGCAGGAAGAAGCAGTGGGTGTGGAGGAATGTTCTGCCAATATAAATCTTGTGAAAGTGGCTGGGAAAGTGGAAATTGATTCGTTGACAATGAAGGAGCACAAGAAAAAAGTTGAACTGCTTTTGTTTGCTATAATGGTTGGAGTTGTGATTATTGTGCTTATGGGTTTGGTTTCTATCATTAAGTAGAGCATTATGATTGTACATATATGTTTAAGTGATGATGGCAAAAGAGGAAAATGTGTTTCACCTTTGTAATATAGTGTGTTGATTCTACAATTAGTGTGCCTCAATATGTTTATCAATGAGAAAAGCATAGTTTGTGTGTTATCAATTAATGTACCTCAATCTATTTATCAATGAGAAAAGCATAATTTATCATATAATTAGTGTACCTCAATCTGTTTATCAATTAGTGTGTTGATCCTACATTTTGATTCATTTACCTTTACCATTACCATTATATTCATGTGATTACAAATGAGACAAAAATGATGAAAGCTTTAGTGCAAGTAGACAAAATATCATCCTTAAATAACCAATAGGCCATGTGTAATGTTTTAATGTTTGACAACATCTTTAACACAAAATGAACTCAAAAAAGAGGGAGATAGTGAACTTAATTACATTGGGCTAGTTCCCTAACACACATGTCACCTAATCACAGTAGTAGTTCCCTAAACACAACTCCCAAATCAAAATGACCATGTTCAATATGCCTAAAAAAAAAAGTTAACTAGTTCCCAAAACACATCTTCAAATCACAAAGATCATATTCAGTACAACCATATAAAAAAAAAGTCAAGTTAATGACAGTGCTGATTCCCTAATATTTATGACACTTTGAATGGTTGTCTTTGTTCCTTGATTGAGTTGGCATGAAGTCTTGGAATCTTGATGTTGTTGCTTTGCTTGCTCCACTCATGGTTTCAAGGGACACCCTTGGTGGCATAGTGACATTTGAGCCTCCAACAAGTGCTTGTGATGTCCCTACATTGGGCTTGTGTTGTGGAGCTCTAAAGGGTGCATTGGACCTTGGATGGGCTGCTGGCATACTTGGTGCACTGGGCCTCACTTCACTAGCAATTGTTGGGCAAGCCTTCTTACGAATTGACATCTTTGCCCTAAATCCTCCCTTTCTAACAGATGAGGCAGCAAAACCTTGTCAGATTGAGGTTGGTGTGAGGCTGTTGGAGTTTGTCTAACTTTAGATGTGCTTTTGCCTCCCAAGGATTGCTACAAAATTGGAGCAAATTGATGGGGGTTATGTCAAAAATTTCCACATAAGTGTCTAAATCTTGTAAAATTAGTTACCTCTTCTTGAGGTTGAGATTGTGGGTGGCCTTCAGTGAGCTCTTCTTCAACCATGGTATGCTGAGACATATGAAGATCATTTGCTGCAGCTGTCCCTGATTTGCATCTGTTGTTGCTACCTCTGCAGCCGCTCCATCCTCTGCAGCTGCTTGCTCATCCTCTGTAGCTACTCTTTTCTCTTGCTAGAGCTGTGCATCATGAGCCCTCTTTAACTCACATCCTCTTGCATTGTGTCCCTCCTAATAAAATTCAACAAGCATTAGCATACATAGATATGAAACCAAGTTAGCAAAATAGTGTATTTAACTTGCCTGCTTGCAGAATGAGCAAGTAGTTTTGCCATACTTCCGCTTCACACTATATTGGCTGCCACTCTGGTTCTTTGATTCATCACGCTTTCTCTTTTTTGTAGGCCTCCCGATGGGCCTCTTGTATGGAGGAGGAAGACATGGTTGGCCCTCTCCACCAACCCAGTACTCTTCACTCGGGACATAGTTAACGTGAAACTGGTAAGTCCTATTATAAGCCTCCATGCTCAACCAGTGATGAGCGTAGTCCTCGGGCCTATGATTTATGTATTGAATGACTGCAACTGCATGGCTGCAAGGTAGTCCTGTGAGCTGCCATTTCCTACAAAGACATGTCCTGTTATGGGTGTTAACTCGTACTACTTTAGGGTGCCTCTTCACTTGAAATACATGATGGGGATTATCACCTACCCATTGAGCCTCCCAGTAGTTACCTTCCTTCTTTTCTTTCTCCAATCTACTCATTTGGATTGGAGCCAGCTTCCCTGTGTATGCCATTAGTGCATCTTTGTGAGTAGCCATTGTCCTCATGATGTACTCCCTAATGTCCTCAAGCATCACTAAGATGCTCTTACCTCTTAGGCCAACCATCATTGCATTCAAAGACTTAGCATTGTTGTTTGTGACATTATCTACCTTAGGCCAATCTGAGAACCTTGATCTTGATCATATTGTTTGGTCAAATCTAGATAAGTACTCCCATGCAGCAGTATTGATCTTCTTAATATCTGTCATCCGATCCTCAAATTCTTGGTCCGTCAAAGCTTTTGCACATTGAAATACCAGCTGCTTCAATTCCAAATCCTTCCACCTTTTGTTAAAATTTTGCCACAAATGCATAGCGCAGAATCTATGCTTGACTTCGGGCATCACTTCCTGTAATGCAGGGATTAAGCCCTACAAAATTTCACAAATCATATTGCATGAATCAAGTTAAAACAATCACATGAATCAAGTCCCATAGTGTATTAAACCAAAAAGGTATTAAGTGAAAGAGAAATCATAAATTAAGTACCTTCTGTTTATCCGACATAAATTCCCAGCCAAACTGCTTATAGTCTCCTAAATCCTCATGAAGTAACTGAAGGAAAAATTTCCAATTGTCTTTTGTCTCCGCATCAACAACAGCATATGCAATCGAACAAAGATGATTATTCTCATCTTGTCCAACAGCTGTGAGCAATTGGCCTCCAAAATAACCCTTCAAGAATGCTCCGTCAAGGCATAAGAAAGGTCTACAGCCGACCTTAAATCCTTTCTTGCAAGCATTCAAGCATATATATAATCTTTTAAACTTTGGCAATCCGGTAAGTTGTGGATTGACCTCAAGCTTCATAGTTGATCCCGGATTGGCCCTTATCACCTCCCATAAATAAGTTCTGAGCTTTGCATATTGTTCTCTTTCGGTTCCTTCAATAATGTCCTTTACTTTTTTCATAGCTCTGTACAACATCCTATCTCTAATCAAGATGTCAAACTCAACCCTAAACCATTCAAGTGCCTCCCTTTGTATCATATTCGGGCAAATCCTTAGCTTCTTCACCAATTCCTCAGCAACCCACTTGCAAGTAACGGATTTGCTCCGATTTTTTCGCCCACAAACATGCTCATCCACCAGTGTCTTTATTTGGAAGCTCCTCGGATAGTTTCGACTTGCACAGTAACAAGTCCATGGGCATTCCGTATTATAACAAACCCATTTGCATCTAAGTGGCTCAGACTTCAATATTCTAACTTCCCTCCCCATCTTAACATTGTACTTCAGCACGACCGTATAAAATTGAGCCATTGTCCTGAACTCCATGCCCACCTCTAGTCAATTCTGTCATACGGTGTGTCGGGATTATGTTGAGGAAATACTGTAGGTCCATCTTCATTGTCAGAACCAGGAGGGCTATGTAACTCCTCTGATTGATACTGATATTCATCAGGCTCATCATTCGGACCAGTTGCATTAGGCCTAGGCACCACTATCCTTGGAGCATCACCTTCCTCTCTACCGGGCAAGATTCTTTGGCCTGTTGGGGCAGGTCTTGCATGATGTCTCCTTTGTGGTCTGACTTGTGTGCCACCTACATTTAATCAATAGCCAGGCACCTCAATTCAAGACACAATAGCAAGTACATAAGGGTTTCAATTTTCAAGTTTTTACAAGCTTAATAACTGACCAACCTTCATGTGCATTTGAATTTTGGGGCCCCTCCTCCTGTTCTTGGTTGTTTGATTCAAAATGTGCACCTCCATTTGCATCTACTCATTACAATCATTAAATCATCATGAGGTAGGGATTTAGCATATTTTATTTACCAAATCAACAACAATCCAAATAACTAACCATCATACCCGAAATCCTTTCGGAATCTCAAACTTTCACCGGCAAGTGCACCGGATCGTATCAAGTAATAAAGAGTGAGTAGAGTATCGTTCTCACGGAGATTAATAGACTAATCAATAATAATTAATCAATTATCTAATTAGACCAAATAAAAATCAAGAGAGATATGATATATCTAAATCTAATCCTAACTAATCCTAATCAAATCAAAACAAATCAAATTCAAATCTAATCAAATCTAATATTATCCTAATCAAATCTAATCACTAAAATCATGCAAAATCACTCAAATCCTAATTAAATCAATGAAAACAAAACTTGGACAGCACGCAATTAATTGAGAGAATGAAAATAATAATGAGAAACAAGCCAAGGAATAAGAGATGTTCATCCAAACACAACCCTAATTCAAATAAACAAGTAACTTCACATGCAAGCAATCATCAATTCACATAGAACCCTAATTAACTAAACCCTAATCTCTTAGTGATTTAGTTTCTCTAATCCTAATTAATTATTAATATCTTAATTAATCAAATAGGAGAAGAGGTGAAGAACAGATCTAATTCAATTATGTAAATCACAAAAAGAATTAATTAGTTATCTCTAATCTAATAAACCCTAACTGAATTCACATAAAGAAGTGCATAACTAATCAATTAATTATCTCTAATTTATTAATTAATTATGAAGTACAAATCTCATACACAAACAATTTAGGTTTCTCTCAAAATCACTAAATTGAAGGCAAGGAATTGAGTTACCTCTCAGTCAACTAATTCCCAAAATTGAAGAACAGAGATGTTGCACATAGAATTGAGAAGCTTGCAATCAAAGAGAACTTAGATTCAAATCATGGATCTGTGCTTGGAATGGACAGAGCTCCCATTCCTGAGCTTGATGAGTTTAGTTACTCATAATCATGATGAACATCACAAAACAGAGAAGGAAATTTATTGAAAACCTAGTCGCTAAATATGAACGTGATGAACAGAGGAGGTGAGAAACTTGAATCTAAAGAAAGTGTGCTGCTGCTGAATGAATGAATCCCCCTAATCTCCTAAACTAACCTATTTATATTATTACTAAACCCTAAAATTATATCACTGAATCGAACATGTTGCAGAATTGGGCCTTGGTGTGTTGGATTAGAGAGAGACGCAGTCATGGAGTGCTGGATCAGGCTTGACTCACACTGGACTCACGCTGTGGCATGAGTGAGGCGCGGTAATTGGGCCTTCCCTCACGCTGGATCCACGCTCTAACATGAAGGTGGCGCGGTCATGGAGTGAAGGATCACGCTGGGACTTGATCTTGGCATGGTTTTGGGCTCCCTGCCACACCTAGGCGTGGTGAGTGGTGAAAGCCCACGCCTAGGCGTGGTTAGGGCGTGGATTGGGCGTGCTTTGGGGCCTGGACCGCGTTTAGGCCACGCTGGGGCGCGGATTGGGCGCGGCAGATTTCAGCGTCACTTTTCCAGGGTGTTTTCGGGGCCCAAACCAATTGTCAAGCATAGACTATTTATATCGACGCGAAGCCCCGGATGTTAACTTTCAAACGAGATTGGAACTGCATCGTTTGGAGCTCTGTGACTCGACTTATCCCCACTTTAGTGTATAGAGGTCAAGTTGACAACACACTCAAAAGTCTTCTTCTTCAAGTTTCTTCCATTTTCTTTGTATTCTTTTATATTTCCTGTAAACACATAACTAAATACTCAAGATACTCATTGATAAGGAATTAAACTAAATTACTTGAGTATTAAGTCAAATATCTACTAAAAACATATGAAATTAGGGCCTAAAACCATCAATGATGCACACTCATCAATGCCCATATTCATTTTGTGGCATCTCATTTTGTTGGTTATTTGACTCACCATTTTGTGCCCTGCCACCTGCATCTATTGCACAAATGTTATCACAAATCCATCCAATCAAAAGTAGCACAAATCCATCAAAGTATCACAACCCTGCCGTCCATGAAGTAAAATAATAAGCTATTTCTCTAGAAGTTAATTCCATTAGATTTCTTAATTATATTTATATATTTTCAATGCACATGGACTCATATCCGATCTATATTACATGCACATCATTCATAGAAGATTCATATATAAATATTGATTACAACAATATGCTGATAACACACTATTAAAAAACATGTAATTAACCTTGATGTACATTGTCATTTTGTGGCATCTCTTCTTGTGGGTTTCTTACTGTGGATTGTGTCCTGGACCTATAACTAGGGGAGGTCTAGGAAACTTCTTTCTTGTTCTCCAGCCCCTACATTTACTTACTCCAGCATTGTCTTCAGCATTCTCACCATTTGTAGCAGCTGAATTGTTGTTCATTTGATTAATGGAAACCTCTTCAACTTGTGCAGGTGCATCCTGGTTCGGCACACAAAGAACTTCATCGGCAATCTCTTTCTCTTGATTCCCAACACCAGCTTCTTTCTCTTGATTCCCATCGCCAACTTCTACGTCACCAACATACCCATCCCCAACCTCTACTTCTGAATCATCTGAAACTTCAACTGGTTCAATCACTTCAGGGTTTGCAATCACTTCATGCTCACAATAAAAATCAACCCTTTTCTGATTCCTTAGTGCAGATTCTCTCATCCTAAGGCTATCATAATCATTTCGTAACAACCTCAATCCGTTACGTAAATCAAACCTTGGCTCCAACCAATAGATTTCGTTATATCGATTATACCCTAAGCCTAGGAACACAGCCTCAACGAAGCTCATGTTACATTAGTTAACATTAACCCCCTTAAACTCACTGACTAAACCCCCAACATATTGAAGCTTCCCATTCTGATTGTTTTCTAACTTACCCATGTGGTGAAAAACCAATGTGCACACATTAGCCATCTACAAAACAAAAAAAATCAACCCAACACAAACACCAATTCAACATTACAAGCTTTACTACTCTTTTGTTCTTCAACAATCGGTGAAAGGTAGAATGAGAGAGAGAAACCTAGGGTTCGATTGTACATACCTCTGCCACCAGTGTGAGAAGTCGCGTAGCGAATCTTCGGCAGAGACGACGCTTCAACGGAGACGTAGCTTGATCGCCGACAGAGAGAGCAACATGCAAGTAGCAGAGTGTCAATCTAAGAGAAAGTAAGTAGATGACCAACAGTTTCTTCATTCGCGGGTAGTGAGAATGAAGGGGTTAGGGAGTGTAATTTTGGAATTTGTTTAGTGGAGGGCTAAATTAGTCTTTACATTGATTAGGGTTTTCAATTTGGGGATTTTTTGCTAGGGTTTGTCACGTAGAAAACTTCGTTAGCCACGTCAGAAAGGTCCTGTAACGTTTTCCTAGTTTTTTAACGATGGGGCACAATTGTCAAATTTTAATAAAATTGGAGGGCACATTTATCGTTTTAAAAATTCAGGGGCAATTTTGTCAGCGAATGACAAATTCGGGGGCAGTTTTGGTGGTTTACCCTTATACAAAATATAAACTTTCATGTATTTAATATAAATTAAAATATCAAAATATATTTTTATATAAGTTTAATTTTGATAGACTAACAATTGATAAGATAATCCAATAATATTCATGCATTTAGATAATTTTTAGAAAAGTGAAAATAAAATTCATGTGTAAAAACAGCATTGCAAAATAATTCATAACTTCAATCATGATAGAATTCGTTTCATTCCAATCTCACAAAATCCACTTAAAGAGGATGTAATTAACGTATGCGGATCCAGAACAATCCCAAACACATTATATGCAGGCTGCAGCATATTAAAGCTATAAATTGATACAGGGAACTATATTGATATTCTTCAACATATTTCCAGCAATGTTTTCCACTTATGATTAGAACAGAGATAAACTTGAAATATGACGACGAAGGCATTTCAACACAGAGTACAAGTTACTATACTTTCATTTTAGCCTAGCCTACAAAATGCATGAAGAGTGTTGATCTTGAATTATAAAAAAAGATTCATTGATATCTGAAAATGTAAAAATTACTTCCTTCCTCTGCTAAGCCTTTGCAGGTGATAATTGAGACTCCCCCAAGACTTTCTGTTCTTTTTACTCTGAAACAGACCAAAATGTATAAATTGAACAACCCTAATTTTCTCAGTTCTTACACTCTAAGAATGGAGAATATGTAAATTACCTGAGACTCCATACAAGTGTCCAATAGTTCTTTCTGGCGAGCACAAGCTTCAGCGTTGTCATGGCTCGTAGCTACACAGTTGAGGAACATAATCATTTCCTTCATGCAAGGTTTATGAAGTGTACCAAATCTCTTAGGGTTTATAAAAAGCCCACCAGCTTTTCGCCCCATTCTCCTCCTTCAACTGCTTTTCAAAATTCACAGATAAATAAATGTTAGCAACACTAACAATTTCAAAAGTTTGATTCCGTTGCTGCTGCTAGTGCTACATTATCAATATGAACTAATCAATCCAGCAAAATAGACGCAGAAACCACAGAACACGAAAACTATAAGTAAATGGAAGATGCATTACCAGATAATCGGAAAATTAGAACAAACCAGTCTAAGATGCACTTCGCAGATTTTCACCACCGATTCAAAACGGAGATTGCAGTCATCGATGAGATTATCGAAGATGGAAGCGATGCGAGATGATTCCAGAAGAGGAGGGAAGCGAGATCGTGAAAGATGAACAATAATTGAAAAAACCCTACCTTGGAAATTTTTTTGGGCTTAGTTTTTAAATGGGCCTAAGCCCTTATTGTCGTTTTTTGGTTAGTAGTTTCGGCCCAAATGTAGGAAACCATAGCCAGACCAAAAAATATTTGGAGGGAAAGCTGAAAGCATGATATCGCTGCATACTGCATAGGGTTGATTGAGAGAGAAGAGGGCGATGCCGGTGGCAAAGCGAGAGACGAGTGATGGCAGAGTCATCGCTCACGTCGACATGGATTGCTTCTACGTTCAAGGTTCCTTGACTTCTCCAACTTCCCATTTCTCTCTTCCTATATAACACATATATTTAGGGTTCTTAACTTCTTAATTAACTGAACAGTTTATTTCTCAATTTTGAAATTCAGTGGAACAGAGGAAGCAGCCAAATTTACGCGGCTTACCCACTGCAGTCATACAATACAACTCATTCAAAGGTGGTGCTTTGATTGCTGTTAGCTACGAGGCTCGCAACTTTGGGGTCAAACGGTATTCTCTAACTATTACTCTTATGTTCTTGATTATGCTGCCAAATGTGGCATTATGATTCTGTCCTATCAGTTTTTGAGAAAGTTAATTTCATACACTGTTTTTTTAGTTCAATGCGTGGTGACGAAGCAAAGGAAGTGTGCCCACAAATTCACCTGGTTCAAGTCCCTGTGGCGCGTGGTAAAGCTGATCTCAACAGTTATAGGAATGCAGGATCTGAGGTATGTGGGAATCAATTTGGATGGTGATGATCGTAGAAAGCTTGTTTGGTGATATTGGATTGTGCTGGATTGGTTTCAAAATTTTCAGGTTGTTTCTATTCTTTCAAAGAAGGGTCGTTGTGAGAGGGCTTCAATTGATGAGGTGTATCTTGATCTCACTGATGCTGCTGAAACAATGTTATTGGAAATGCCTCCAGAAGCTAGAGAGGATATTCAAGAAGAAGTTCTCAACTCACATGTTTTGGGTCTTGAAATTAAGGTCAGAGGGCAGAGGCAATGCCAAAAAGATCTTGCATTTTCTCTCATCACTAACATATGTGTGCATAACACGAATATCTCTAGGTTTCCATTAAAACATGGTATCATTCTAGCCGTGAGAGTATTACTAAAATTGGAATTTCATTCAGGAGGGAAGTGATGCCAAAGAAGAAGTCAGGAAATGGTTTCGCAGGAGTGATGCTACTTACCAAGACAAACTTTTAGCTTGTGGAGCCTTCATTGTTGCCGACCTTAGGATGCAAGTGTTGAAAGATACAGA